>APFE031129132.1:0-14466 GCA_000404065.3 Pinus taeda
TTTCCCAAATTTCAAATCCGTTAGGTAAATAAGTGGCTGCGTCATCTTGTGTCATTTCATGTACTCCACTTATCACGTTCCACCACCCATTGCCATTATCACCACCATTAGATTTGTTGATACACACAGATTACCATTTCCAAGAAAAGCCACCTTGCACAAGTCTTAATGATGATTTTAAGCCTTGCATGAATAACAAATCTGCAAGATTGCAATTTGAAAGATTATAAACGACAAGATTTCAATTTTAAATACAATTGTAATCAAGCGAGGCAACAAATTTAGGCGAGGCAGATTTTCAAAAGAAGCTGAGTTTATAGTTCAAATAGAGCTAGTATTCCTTGCTTTCAGATCTTTAAGATTTCATGGAGAGATTAATAGAGAAGAAAGAACACAGATCAGACAAATGTTTGAGGAATGAGCCTAAAGGCTTGGATATAACACTGAAGAATAAAGAGGTGGAGAAGGAGTTTAAAAAAGCCTGGTGTTGGAATTTTTTGCAGGAAGTTACAAGGAGGGCATGCACAGGTGACCAAAGAATTTGTGCTTAATTTCACAGGATTAAATTCAAAGGTGGCTATGATGGAATTGCAGGTCTCGCCAGAGATGATATCCACTGTGACAGAGATTCCACGAGGGCAAGAGAACTGGTTCAAAAATTTCAAATTTGACATGAATCCATGCAAGGAGTTTTTAAAAAAGGAGTTTGTAAATTCAGATTTGAGTAAGTCAGTGCCTAGGAGTTATGTCAAAGAGTCCTATGCACATTTATTCACCTGTATACAAAAATACCTGACTTGCAAAGGAAGGTATAACAAGGTGTATTCGTACCATTTCAAGCTCCTTTTTCATTTTACAGGGAAAGTTTCCATTGATCTACCTTTTTACCTATTTCGCAGTTTGAGTAAGATGTGTGACAAAGTACAATTGAGGAAGGAAGCTTGTGAAACTTCCCTATTTCATCATGGCTTGATTAAACTACTTGTCTTACATGATCTTCAAAAGGTAGGCAAAGATTGGAATTCATTTATTTTTATGGCTGGTTTCAGAAGCCAGACTGGCCTCAGTCCTCTACCTGCAAGAGATCTTACAACATCAGGTCTTCAAATAGAAACAAGAGCTAAGAGATTTCCAAAATTAAAGGTGAGGAAACAAGTGAGAGAGTCAGTAAAGCCACTGATCATTCAAGATACACCTCAACAGTCAACTAAAGAAAAAGCTCAAGTCAAAGAG
Source organism: Pinus taeda (assembly GCA_000404065.3). NCBI lineage: Eukaryota > Viridiplantae > Streptophyta > Pinopsida > Pinales > Pinaceae > Pinus > Pinus taeda. Next base: position 1,234 of record APFE031129132.1, read on the forward strand.
ATTGCACCTGAAGCAAGCACAGCTGAAGTAGTCTCAAGGAGAAGAACAAGAAGTCAGATGGCTAAAGAAAAAGTTAAGGCAGTATCTGTTGAAGAAAGTCCAGTTTCGAAGGGAAATCTAAACGATTTATTGTAGGCAATTGACTTTGAGGAGTCCCTACTAGTTCAAGATGAATTGATGCAGTCAGAAAAAGAGAATACAAAGAAAAAAAAGCCTCAAAGAAACTTAAATTTGATGAGAAAGTTGAACAATTTGTTTCAAACCCAGGAGACCCATAACAAGCAGATTTCAGCAAGTATAGGAGGTACCACCAAGAACAGAAGAAACAGGGGAAGAGATACAACGCCATCAAAGAAAGGACAAAGGCAAAACAGTCGCCATATATAAAGAAGATAGTATAGAAGACTTGAAAAGAAGATTGGAATCAACTAACCTTGAGATTGCCAGACTGAGGAAAGCTGCCAGAAGACATGCCATCATACAAGCTAATTATTACAGAATTAAAACCTTATGGGAAGAGAAAGCAACTTCAGAGGTGGTTGACTCTGATACTCAATTCCATACTTGGACAGTACCGACAATCAAAGAAGAAAAATTCATCAGGTTGATTAATATGCAATTAAGAGCTGGGAACAAGATTACGAAGAAACAAATCGAAGATTTAAAGGCACAGTTAAGCTAGCTAAAGGAACCTTCTAAATGAAATCCCATTTCAAGTAAGATTATGTTTTGAATTTTGATGATTTTGCTTAGTCTCATCTTCTTGAAGAATTCTACATGTCCATTCAGTTTTGGAAAGTCTTGGAAGAGTTGAAAGGAGGTTTTGATAACAAAGTGCTCAATTAATAAAGTTTTCGGTTGAAAACTATGTTTTTTAAACAACTCAGTAGTTTCGTAGCGCGCTACGAAACTGTTGAAGGTGATGATTAAAGCTCAGCAGTTTCGTAGCGCGCTACGAAACTGCTGAAGCTAAAGAATCCAATACAAATCAACCAGTTTTGAAACATAAGTAGGAAATTTTGAAGAATGAATATATGCAAGGAAACATTCGAAGCTGCAGCAATTAATCAGGTTAAGACAGGTGGAGAAATATGGATTTGGATCCAAATTTGAATTTTGTCATAAAGTGAGCACTTTAATCACGGTTCAAATATGTTAAGGCAGCTTAAATGAGTTTTTGTTTTAAAGGGTAGTGGACAGCACATCAAGGACGTAGTCATCTGTCACATTTGGAAAACAAAGATGAAAGACCTACTTCTGTTGATTCGAAAACCATAAAGACCGATGAGCAGGGGTTGTTTCCTATATTTCAACACGATGGGAAAGATGTGGCATAAAAGACAAGCATGGAGTCTTAAACCTCCATCACAGCCAAACTAAAAGGGAACCAGGTGTCAAGGAACGGGAATCATTGTAACCAACGCTATTATTAGCTTGGCATGGTATTAAAATCCTACTAGATTTAGATCTCTGAAAAGTCCAGTTAAAGTTTGTTACATTTAATAGGCATTTAGAAGTGGATTAGGTGTCATTAGAAGTAGATTTCGAGTTTCCCTCATGCTTGAGGAGAAATCTCAATTAGATAGAAGAACTCTATATATTGCTGGAGCAGAAATGTAATAGGGGTTGGAAAATTTATGAAAAAAAACGCTGATATTTGGCTTATGTAATACTCTGTTTCGATAATACATGTTTAGCTTTACTTCTCAGGATTCATGAGGGATTTGATGTTCAGAATGTATTATGTTGTCCTTTTCCTAATTCTTGTAGTGGTATGAATGTGTAATCACTTAGAATTCACTTGAGGTGCTCTAACTTCCTGTATGCATTCATAGACTGTGTGGTTCTATCTGAGTTGATATGTTCTGAATATTTTAAATGCTGAATGCCCTGACTTCTATGTAAGGTTGAATTCATTGTCATATTGAGATGTTGTTGACTCCATAAGCCCAATGGATAGTTGCTAAATGTGTTTCCACCATTCATATTTTTACATTTGTTTCACAAGAGTTAGCCATCTTAACTATAATCAAAATCATTAACCCTTCTTGAGAGAGCCCTCTCAGGTTGAGGAGGCTAAGCCTCAGCCTAAAGTAGGTTTGAAATAGTTACTTGAGGTCTTCCTGGTCTGCAGCCTTCCAGGGTCAGATTTTGAGATAACACAACCAAGGCATATACCACCCTCAAAACCATCATACCTTTAATAACATGTTCATGGAAATCAATTGACAGTATTGGGTACCACTATCCCATAATGGACCTAATCATGAATACTTTACCAACACATTGCTTCCTATCCAATTCTTTTTTGTTGTTGCTGCTAATTCTTGCAGTTAGTTTCAACAACCCCAAACCATGCATTTCCTCGCTTTCCTGTACCAATCACATAATTTCCATTAGACTAAAAAGGAATTGAAATAAATTCAAACCATACCTCATTAATGGCCTATCAATAAGGTATATTTTCAATAATGTTTACTTCCTGTCACAACAAGTCAAACTAGCTCTTTGTTCAAATCATGTATAAACATATCACATCTAGTTAGCTCAAAAAAAACCATCATAATCAGAATCATAGATCATGTGTAATGTTGTGCTTTAAAGCATTGTTTCCTGTAGCCTTGGTACTGGTGTAAGGACCATGTCGGAGTGGTCTGAGTTTCTGATGGGTTCTGGTAAGGTGTTCTCTCTGTAGATGTGACCAAACTTTGTCGCCCACCTGAAACTTGTGTGGTACCCCTGTGGGGGTCCAAATGGGATAGGTGGGTGGCCACCGACATCCACCTGGATCACAATGCCTTTTCTTTAATCACGTAAACATACACAATGTACATCACATGTATAAATAAACACGGTGTACCACAAAATACGTACACTTACACCCGATATACAACACAACATATACAACTACACCCACTGTACACACAACACGTACACCTACACTTGGTGTAAAACACAACACATATGTTGATTTTTGAATAGATTGGGAGGTACTCCAAGCCTTATGGTTTGGAATTTGGAGGTAGCACCACAAAAGTCATTTGTGAGCTTGGAACCCAAGGCTGGGGTTTTTCACCCATCAATGTTTGGGCCAAAACCATGAGGCATTTTATGCATGTGATGGATGGAGATGATAGACGACGTTGAGGAGAATCCAACATGATGAAAATCATTGAAATTCGAGTTGTAGATGATGAGTTATGAATTTTTGAATGTTACTGTTGGATTTTGCATGTGTTGGTCAGGTTGGCCCAATGTTTAGAAGAATAATAATAGTTGTACATGCCCATGAAGAGACATTCGATGGATCCCTCCTTTAGATTATAAAAAGGAGGTGCATGTGAGATAATTTCTCATCATCCATGAGCAAACAAGTCAAGGGATCTTCTTTGAAATTGAGCCGCAGGTCAAGGAGTAGGATAGTGAGGTAGAAAATATGCTGTTTGGGTGAATTAAGGACTATTTTACCTCTACAGTGAAGGCCGAGTACACTTGGAAGAGTTTCGAGTGAATTGGGAGGAGATCTAGGTAGTGTAAGTGCATTTTGAAGCTGCTTTTTGTCACAGGTATGGGCCGTAGACCTTCCTGAAGTTACAACAGGTGTATGTGATCCCTGCTTAAGGAGGAGGAGAGGTGTAACACATTATATTGGTGTTGACGGTGCTGGACCTGCCAACATGTCAAGGGATCTGCCTGGTAAGAAGTCCCAACCAGACCTCAGACCGTTTGGAGTAGGAGTCCCAACAGTGGGTAGTAAAGTAGTGCCTTGACCGTGGTAGCGCACAGAGGTAAGTATGACAATTTTTTCGGAAGCAGGTGTGTGACCTTGCAGTGAGTCAAGTGAGATGCATGGGGGTTCTAACACACAAAGGGGAAAATAAAGTGTGTCACTTAGAAGCTTGTAATAGTACGCAACCTGAAAGGAACACACGAGCAGAATGAAATCACAACCTGGAAGTAGAACAGTCCACAAACCAATGTGACAGATTAACACAACAACACGTCTTCAACAAGATTCATGTAATTACATACAAAATAGTTCATACACAAATGCGTAAGTTAAATAACATACATTGCTAAACTAACCAAAATAGTCAAACTACAATAACAACATATGCATGAAAATGAGTTGGCTCAATTATATTATTAAGTGAAAGTTCTATCCATAAATTCACCATTAAAAGTCACTAGCCCCAATAGTGGAACATTAGTGTCAACACTTCCTACTCCTCCAAAGAGATGTACTCGCTCTACGCTATGGAGAAGCCAAGGATCATCACAAATACCCTCCAAACCTTCTCTAAGAAATTCCTAGCCAAAATCTTGGCTCCCAAAAGCCTGTACTATGAGTTATGAGTTTCTATATGTAACAAAGGGTGGGGTGACCCTTGACATTCCCCTATGAATCTTTAATACCCTCATGACTCTTCACATTACATAATGACTATTCACATTCCACTAATGACACTTGGAATTTCACTTACAATATATTTACATATAATAATACATTTTCCACATCTACCCATGTGAGACAAAATATGCTAGAGACAACCTAATAAGACACAATGCTATGACTCCGAAGTTTGGGGCAATACCAACTCGACAACCTCCACTTGATGATTCTTGGTCATGTACTGATGCCAAGCTTGGTACTATGATATGATGTCCCCAAACTGCTTGATGGTGTCTTCCTGATAACGACCTCGTGCCTCCATAGTTTCTAGGTATATTTTATTGGAACTTGTGTCCATCTCATCTTGAATCATGTGCAACATGGTGTAGACCATGACATGACCACCAATGTGCTTTTGCATGTTTGGTGTGCTCAACTCCAAGTCATCCTTGGTGGCCTCTCACCTTAGCTACTCCATGTACCCGTCAACCTCTAACTAGACTTAGTTCTTGTGGTTAGATTTGGTCAGGGAACCTGCATCTGTTCACTCTCTTCCTAATTTGCTGGAATTTCTGGCTCATCAACCTATATTGGCACTATTTTCTATGTCATTGCACCTTGCTTTTGTTCTTCTTCTTGTTTCTGCTTCTTTTCCTATTCTCTCCTTATCATCTCCCGTTATTCCTTTGGTTCTTGTTATGCTTGTTGCGATCTCAGTTCTACTACTTGCAAGCTCTTCTCTTCTCTCTTCCTCTACTCTATTGTCTATTTCCTCTACTTCCTTTTGCTTCCTTCTATCAAAGCTGCTTGCATGAAGATTGAATGCGCTTTCGTTCTACAACTTTGTTCTCCCTTTATTATGTTAGTAATTTCTTCTTTCCCTGATCTTGTACTAGATTTCTGCCTTCTTCCACTATTGCTAGTCTTGCTGTCATGTTAGTGTTGATTCCTTTTCCATAAACAGTTGGGAATCTGCATATATTGGCAAGTAAACTGGCACTTGCTCAACTGATTCCCCATTACTACTTTCAGTGGTCACTCTTGAAACAACTATTTTTGTTTCCATGGTATAATCACTGCTAGAGAGAAGTGCTTCATGAGTATGGTACACGTGGGACCAAAAGGACACTCATGGCAAGAAAACACTATCTCTTACAAATCTAACTTTACATCATCATCAAGTAGTAACGATGGCAATTGATGAGAGGAAATGCACAGTTTTGACTGACAAGTGGTGACTGACTAACCGTGGGAACTGCGCACAACACAATCCTAATAGTTAGTGTGGAAGCTTGATGATTGGAACTACGAAATGCATAGTTCACTCTGGGCTAGGGTTTGGGAGAGATTGCACATTATTAGTGACCAGGCTGGGAGACTAGCTCCTAGAATCGCAGTGCACATTTGGTGCTAGTGCAAGACAGGTCCTGCACAATTCCATAAGCCAAGGCAAAGGCCTTGAGCTACCATATTGCGTAGTGCATGCAAGTGAATGTGAGATACAGGCAAGGGGAGCCCAGATCTGTTCATGGGGAGTGTGAAAACAAGCAGATCTCAAGGATGATGTGAGGATTAGTAGCAAATCTGACTAAGTGTAGATGTATGCATGTGAAAAAAATACAAAAATTGATTAAACTTAAGGAACATGAGGCATGTGAAGGGATTCGACGCAATGACATTCATTGGTACAAAATGGGAAAAATCATGCGATATTTGAGAAATGCAATATATAACTTGAAAGAACACCCTATGAGCTACAACAAGTTAAAACACTAGCAATCGTTCAATAAAATGACTGAAACAACACTCTCACAAGCTAAACAACAAAACACGACGGAAAAAGCAGCAAAAGGTGATAAAAACAAAAATCACCCCAAAAAGCGATGACAATGCTCCGAAGGTTCCTTGATCTCCTAGGGAAACTAGATCTTGATGATCGAATGTATAAGTGAGCTCTAGAGGAATCCATTACATAGATTTGAGAAAAATGGAGTTCATGACGTGTATGATCGAGATCAAGGACAACAAAGACCCCTGGAAAAAATTTCTAAAGATGGCAATGTGTCACCTTAGGGAAACTAATTATAGATCCCTACTTCCTAGGGATGATTTTTCTCTTAGCTTCTTGCTTTTCAAGAAAATGCCGTGCACTTCCCAAAAAGATTGCATAGTTATAGGAAGGACTAGGTAACTCTCTGGTTCATGCACTGAGTAGTTTTTTAGCGCAATATGTTCTGTGCAATTCCTGGACTAAGTGGCTCTAGCTTGTTGTCAAGGTTAATCCTCTCTGTAGATAGAGATGATCCCTCTAGCCCAATGAGTGGGTCTAGCAACTTGAGAGGACAATCAACTAGACTTCTTCCTATATTATGATTGAAAAATAAAACAAGAGAGAAGGCCTACCTTGCTCTGATGCCAATTCGATTCCCTTTGTTGAAATTCTCGATCTGTTTGTGTCAATGTCTTGTTCCTACTTCTTTAAATGCTTATGTACCTGTACAAACAACCAAGAGACAACAAAGCATACCTAAACCAATAACAAATCCAATAATAATATATTTAACTGATCAAGGAATTCCAAACAAATACATACATGAACATATATATTGGGAAGATGAACCAACAATTGTATTATTATTTAAAGAATAAAGGGGAATATTACAACCATATCCTTGATGTTGAAAGGATCTCCTCTAGTGCTAATCCAAGTCCAAGCCAAGAAACTCTCCAACACTGCTTCTCCAAGTCTAATGAATGGCCTCTAGCATAAGCTTAGCATAAGGGTGCAAATGGAAATTGATCAACCATTTGGGAAAGGTAGAGGAGAAATTTATAGGTTGGGAGAGGGAGTTGGACCTCATTCAAAGATAGGATTAGGCCCACACCTTAAGGAGTTAGCTCATAGGGATGAGACCAAGAGGTCAAGTTAAGAGGATTCGACCTCATCTTTGTGAAACAACCTCCAGCTCGCTGCTATGGAAGCTTCTAGATCACAAAGTTCCTCATCCTCTTTGGGAAAACTTCCTTTTTGAGACCATCACGAGTATAAGAGAGAACACAATGATGCCATCATTGGCTTAACAAGGTGCAACAAACGATCATCGCGGTTTTGAGATTCATAAGGGAGATGATTCTCATTTTAGGGTTTCATGAGCTATTTCTTCAGGGAAAGATCTAGATATTTTCCAGGCAAAGTTAAAGGAGGGATATGAGTTGCATACATTGATGAGTATACTGTATCATGATCATGTTTCGGGCACTTCGGGGTATGTCATAGGGAAGTGCAGGAGGCATGACAAAATACTGTGTAACAGATGCCCCCTAAAGCATGAAGGTAGAACGAGGAGTGATGATTGAAATGCTTTACGAGATTTGGCAAGAACAAGGACACACACTGCCAGGAGACTTGCAAATCAAGGACACATATACATATACATATTTGAGATTAAGACATGAACCCACGGCATGGACGTAGCCATTCGGATGATGACGACTATATAAAGAGATCCATGGTATGGGCGCAACCATCCATATAACAAGGATCAACATAAGTATTAAGTCTCACGGTAAAATCATGAATAACATAAAAATCCATGCACCCTAAGCCATAATAGACAAGGCTAAGGGTCTTGCGCTCCATTTCGACTCAATCAATGTACGAATCCTAGCATGCAAATAAATGTGTTGATGTTGAACATGCTAGAAAACCACCTAATTATCGGCCAATGATGTGGACCATTGACAGGTAGGAGAGAAACCACCAATAATGATAATGGACCTCAAGGTACAACAATACAATCCATGAATTTGATAATGAATTTGAGGTCAAACACTCGTGTAATCACCCAATCGAAGGCCAATGATGAAGACCTGTCGTTGGATACAAAGAATTGACCATTAAGGCATGCCAACTCTAAGGTACTGAAAGGGAGTTCTTAAGTCATCTTCCTAGATAATGAGCTGAAGTTGACAGGAAGTGACCCATCGAAGGAGGGTAATGATGAATCCCTCATCGTCGACATGAAACAAGAAATAAAGTGGAACAATATTCAAGATTGTAAAAATGACTCAAACAATGTATAGGTAAATAACTGCAGATTGGACTTCTCTTGAACATATTGGTGACATGAATCCAGAGTGTGGAAACATCTAACTCAACATGGACTAAAAGTCATGATGACATTGTGGAATAGTCAAAGGAGAGGCAAGACACATTACCCAAACCCTGGAGAACAAGTGACTAAGTGAGGAGATCCCAAACCTGACATGAGAGAAGAAAAGTGTCATGCTTAAGAGCGACATGCTGCCTATACAAATGATGTCTCATCTTCATTTTCCCCTGCTATTTATAGCGAGTACCCGAATTATTTTTATCTCAAGATTGAATGGGATAACATATTCTTTTCATGTAAGTTCATTGTCCGAATGAATCCATCCTAGTAAGTTTTATGAGCCCTAGAAAGGAGAAGATCGGTCCCATCATGGTGACAAGCCTTTCGTTGTAAAATTTGAACGAGTTTGGCGAAAGAATAAATTGACATCTTTTTCATGTTTAGAGAGTTTGAAAAAGAAACAAAAAAGAAAACTCCATAATGTCCCTTTTTGTAATTTGTCACTCGAACCCGAAAAGGTAGAAAACAATATCCGAGCGAACCTATTGACCATGTCAACCAAGGTGTACCTTTTCATAAATAATGATTCTTAGCCTGAAAGAGGGGTAAACGTATACTGAGATGACATCGATTCATTTACTTTAACGAGTTCGAAATGACAAGTACTCGAAAATATTTTTAATTTTCGAGAGTCAGGAAAGCACTGAAAGATGACTCGAGGGTGGTTCCTTTTTCGTTTATTTACGGAGTCCCAAAAAAAGATAAAATAAAAATCTGAGAATCAGTCAATAATGATCACTGTTCACATCGAAGGCACCTGTCGCTGCACATGAAACACACCCATTACCGATATCGAGAAAATATTAAAATAGTACAAAAATATTTGACAAAATGACTTTCAAAACTTAAAAATAGGAAAAAGTAATTTCAATTTTTACCATTTTACCAAATTGAGCTCTGAAAGTGATTTTGTGCCCTAATTTCCTTGATTTTCTAGTGGCTACTGTGGGAGAACCGAGACACCATTTCATGATCCATCTGTGACAGGAAAGAGCCTCATCCCTACTCTTGCATTTCATTCCCCTTTTATGCAATTTTAACGGTGGATTTCAAGTTTAAAAAGAGGATTTTTAAAATTTAGGTCACCGACGACCAATGCAGGTATGGTCATTGGACTCATGATGGTTGTGCTAGGGGCCAAAATCTCATTGCATTGTTTTTAAAAATAGGCACGATGGCTTCAAGAGCAACTTTTAGAGATTAAATACTCATTTTTAAAGCAAAAAATGTTGATTTTATCCATGGAAAAAGAACGAAAAGGTGTTTATATGTTGTTTGCAGGAGAAATATGGTGGTAGAATGGAAAGAAAGAGGCCATGAGGCCAAGGATCACTAAGAATATCAAGATCTAGCATGTATAAATGCTTTGAGGTATTGTGGCGTACTGAAATTATTTCGGACCATAGGGCTAAGGGCATAGAAGGAGTTATTGTCTTATCTGATTAGACTTTGGGATGAAAATCGCGAGATATTCATCATTAAAGGGCAAGAGATGGAACTAGAAGAAATGGACATTTACTTCATCACGGGATTGTCCCGTCGAGGGGAAGCCATTAAATTCTTTAGATCCCTCTAAGGAGGTGAAAGTACCTAGGAATTTGGTCCATAGATACGGTCTTGGTGCTGAGATAACAAACAGAGGCAAGATAAAAATTGGAACTATCACCAATAACCTTGTTTAGAGAAAAATATTGTTCACCATGGAGCGTGTATTTGGCACGCAAGATCTTCACGAGGCTTCGAAGTTTCAGTTCCAGTACGCTATTGCTTGTTTGACTCCAACCATTTTCAACTAGTGCGGAGGTCTTTTGGCGAACATGAAGTGCAAACTAACCAAGAGAAAGCACAAACACTTGAAGAAGTTCGGGTTTGGTTCCATACTAGTGACCTTATTTTTGTAGTGAATACCGCTCTTCTAGTATTAATGGGAAAAAGTACCACCTCCTGCCCCCCGAGATCCGAGGCTCATGAGATGGAGCCAACTCATGCCTCAAGGAAGCACGAGCCAACATATGCATTACCCTCCATAGTTATTTGCATGGATTGAATGCCAATTACTTATGGTGGATGACTATGCTTATGCCCACACAAATTTTAGAGGGGATCCAGATCTACACATGCCACCAAGCGAGCAGCGGATCGACGTAGGTAAAAACCTTGTTTTTTGGATTTTTTCAAGTTTTTATAATTTTTTGAGAATGTAATCTAAGACTCAATTTATGAAAAATGTGCATATGTGGGACCATAAAAACTTCTAGGCATGTCACCAATAGCACGGTGAGTTACCCATTCGATAGTGGCTGCAGACTACGAAGAAGGGGCAGACCCCTTAGCCGAGATGGAGCGCAACTTGGAGGAAATCACCCGAGGGGTTCCAGATTATGTCACCATTGACGATGTTCCACTACGATGGTAGAGACATAAAGTCAGAGTCTCTGTGAGACTTCGTCGACTGTTTGGCCGAGTGATCAGAATAGTCACATGCTACCATGAGCATCATGCAGTTTGATAGCTCTTCTAGTCTTTTACACATTTTTTAGGCTTTGAAAGCCAAGTGTCTTAGAAAACTCTGTTTTTTGATATATATATCTATACATGTTTTATTTCTACTTATGTGTTTGTAACATGATTTAGTTTTACAAATGACGCAAATGTTTATTAAGAACAACATTTGCTAATGCATCAATTATGTGGAATATGTTGATATGTAATGTAATTAAAATTTCTTTCCAGAAATCTAACACGTAGATACATAAGCAATATTTGTGGATCTATTACTGAATAATGATTGTTTAATTGTAACACAACGAGCTGTGAATCCAACTTAACAACTAAATCCTTAATGCCAAGAGAAACTTATTTTGGAAAGAGTTCAATAACTGCACTATACTCAACGATATTATTGGTTGTTCAGTCAAGGCAGATACCTTGTAAGTTGATCAGCTCGCCATTAGGGTTGTAGAGTACCCATGCTACGGAAGAGAGGTTCTATGTGCTACGATAAGCACCATTAGAAAAACCAATGTAATGACTTGATGACATTTGCAAACCGAGTGGAACACAGAGTAAGTAGAAAAACATATGTTTGTAAAGCAAACAAACACACCAAAAAAGATCAAAATGCACAGTAATGAATTAGCACACTAATGTATAAAGGTTATCATATGAATTTCATGCATAATACTTTTTGTGATACAACCTATTACGGGGCTGCGACAATGCATTTTCCTCATAATCACATAGCTCATAGGCACCTTTATGTAAGACACACTTGAAAATGTAGGGCCCATGCCACATAGGTTCAAACTTGCCTGCCCCCAACTTATCGTTGTCCTGATCATAAAGAAGGATAAAGTCGCCTTCATAAAAAGTGCGAGGAGAAACGGTTTGGTCAAAATGAGCTTTGAATCATTTCTTTTGAGCTTTGATAATCATTGTAGCAATGTGAAGAGTCTCGTAGAGTCTCTCAAGATATAGTAGTTGCTCCTCTTCAGGTGAGGCATCCGAAAGAATTTCGATAGCTAGCTTAAGTGAAGGGATTTCACATTCGACTGGAAGAGTTGCCTCTAAAATGTACACTAGCTGGAATGGAGTGAAGCCAGTGGCCATCTTAGCAGAGATTCAGTAAGCCCAAAGATCTGAGAAAATCATTAAATGCCAATATTTTCTGTGCTTCCCAATGGTACACTGAAGCATAGTGATGAAAACCTTATTGACTTCTTGAACTTGGCCATTGGCCTGTGGATAATATGGATTCGAGCTATCATGTCGAAGGCCCAACTGATTAGTTAAGTCTGCCATCATGTGTTGATGAAAATGTGATCCATGGTCAATCATGATAGCTTAAGGGACACCGAAACGTGCTATAATGTAGTACCGTTGGCATTGTATGTAGGCATCGCCTCGACCCATTTCATAAAATAGTCAATGAAAATGATAATATAACCATGCCCCCAGACGAGTGAGGGTTACATGTCATGAAATCAATGCCCCATTTGACAAATGGGCCAATGATGATTACATATGCTTCAGGTCAAGAAGGCATCTCATCGAGGCAAGGGAGAAAGGAAAAACGTTGATGCAGACCGTTCAATGGAACTTCCTCCAGAGACATAACCTCCACAATACTCTCATCAATGGGGAATGTCTCATTCAAGGGCTCCAAAGAATCCCAAGAACCAAGCCAAGGCGATGGCACATAAGTATCTAGGTTTATACTAAAGACATCATAACTTTATGAAGCGACTATCAAAGCTAAAACAATTTATTGATAAATTATCTCCAATGGACTTAAAGGCATAGCATCTCTAAAATATTTGATTTGATCTTTGGAAGGGATAATCCCAAGATCCATGGAATCTGAGATCATATTGATTGAATGAACATGCGGAGGTGGGAGAGGTACCAATTAAAATAGAGTATTTGAAAAGACTGACGCCCACACTCTCGTAAGGAACCTTTCCCACATAAGGAACATTACTGTTGGACGAACCAGAAGAAAAGAAAGAAAGTTGATCAACCGTGACAATTTTTCCTTCATGAGGAAAACAAAGTAAGCACAACAAATAAGACAGTACAAAAAACATGGCGTGAGTCCAGCTTCTCTCAAGAAGAAGGTTGTAGCTGAGATTGGCATCTACAACTTCTACTTCTAATTCAACAATCTTT
>APFE031129134.1:0-33022 GCA_000404065.3 Pinus taeda
GCTTAGGTCTTCCATGATGAGAAGGAATAGCAGGGGCAAGAGAGGGCATCCCTGCCTTAGACCCCTCTCAGCCGAGAAAAAAGGAGTAGGAGCACCATTTAGAAGAACATTGTATGAGACATTGGTAATACAACTCATGATCCATTTGATGTATATATAAGGGAAGCCCAGGTGCGTAAGTAGCATTCGAATATAAAGCCAATTTTCCCTATCAAATGCCTTAGATAAATCCACCTTTAGGATCATACCTTTCAGGTTCCTTATGTGTACTGAGTGAAGTAGTTCTTGTGCAGTTCACACAGCTTCATGGATTTGGTGGTGCTGAAGGAAAGTAAATTGCTCGGGGAGATATGTGCTAAGAGGATGGGCTTGAGCCCGTTTTCTATGATTTTGGCCATTATCTTATAAAGGAAGTTGCATAGCGAGATGGGGCAGAAATTATTAAAATAGGAGGGTTTGTTAGATTTGGGAATGAGTGCAATGAAAGTAGAATTGATAGCCGGAGACATCCTTCCAGAGAGGCGACAATGCTCCACCACCTTCAGCAGATCATGCCCCAGGATGTCGAAAAAAGCAAGGTAGAATTCTATAGTCCAGCCATCAAGCCCTAGGCTCTTGTCTCTTTGAAATACTTTTATTGTGGCTTCTAATTCCCCCAAAGTTACCTCCTTAGAAAGTTCCTCCACTTCCTCTAACTCTACAAACCGAGGGAAGAATTCTGCTATGTGCATGATCTCCAAAATGTTGGCCTCTCAAGGGGTTGAGTATATGCTTCTGAAATGTGATCTGGCTAAGGATGTCAACTCTCTATAGGTTTTAACCGATTGTCCTTGATCATTTTGGAGCTCCCAAATGGTATTAATAGTCTTTCGCCCATTAGCAAAGTGATGGTAAAACTTTGCGTTTTCATCTCCTTCCTTTAGCTAGATCGCTCTGCTCCTGAGGCACTAACCTTCTTCTCTATCTTTAAGAATTTGGGATCTCTGTTTTATTAGGAGAGTGCTATGCTCTTTTTGCTCCAGTGAGGTAAAAGTACCCTCCGATTGTTCTTCAATATCTGAGATTGCTTGTTTTGCTTGTTTTAAGTTAATTTCCTCCTGTTCCGTCTTCTTTTGCGCCCATTCTCTAGATAAGCCCTTTAGTTCCTTGAGATTACTGACAAACTCTTTTGCAGGATCTGCCTCCTTTGAGATCGGATGGTATTTCCAGAACTCGGTGACCAGCTTGATATAGCAGGGGTCCTTTAGCCAAGTTGAATTGAATTTGAAAGAAGTTGTGATCTTGTGGGAGCTGTCATCTAATTCCAGAAATATAGGCCGATGGTCCAAGATTCCTCCATTGCCTACCCATTGCCTGGATCGGGAGTGTCGTGCATGGAAGGCCTCCTTAATAAGGAATTGGTCCAAACTCCTAGCCAGGCTTTGGCTTCTAGTGTGATTTTTTTTCCAAGTGTGCTGGATCTTAGCAGATGGGATGTCGATCGAGTGATGATCCTCTAGCATATGCGCAAAAACTTCAGATAGCGGGTCTATCTGAGCCATATGGCCCCATCATTCCATGAATCCCAAAGAGAAGTTCAGATCCCCGACAAGGATAACATTGTCTGTCTGAAAGAGAGAGTTGCTGAAAAGCCTTCTCCAAAAAATCTCTCTATTCTAACAAGGGCCATAGACATTGATAACCTTTATTTCATCCTCCAAATCGTTGGAGAGGATATCAGCTCCGATGAATCCACCACCACCCCAGATGTTCCTTATATCAATTGTCCTATGCTTGAACCCTATAGCAACCCCCCCAGATTGCCCAGAGGCATCCAGAGCATGGAAGGTCTAGTCCAACAACCAATATTGCAGAAGAGGAATGATCGAATTTGCCATACTTAGGGTTTCTTGTAAGAAAATCACATCGACCATTTCAAACATAAATAGTCGCTTCAGGGCTAATTTTTTCTCGGTGCTAGCCAACCCTCTACAATTGAAAGATAAAATCTTCATGGAGGGGGAGGGAGGAGGGTATCATTCACTCTAAGAACCCTTTCAATGGTTTTCTGCTTGCCTTGGACAACCTCTTCACCAGCTTGTGCAATCACCTTATTAAGGTTGGAAGGTTTGCCCTTCCCTGGTCTGGGAGAAACCAGGGGAGTATCCACATCAAGGACTACTGCATCCGGCTCTCTCTCCTTGGTTTTGGAATGGGTAGAGTACCTCGGGGCAAAGTTAACTAAGGGGGAGGGTGGCGAAGGAGAAGGGATTGGGGCAGGGGAGAGGGATCAAGAGGTGTAAATAGGAAGAGGCACCGGGAGGAGTAGGACATGTAGGATTGTCCTGCCTGATGGGGAAGGGGGGGAATCCGGGGGCCCAGAACAGGGCCAGAGGGGAGAGGGGGAGGGGAAACCAGAACCTGTGAGGGCAACAAGGAAGAGAGCGATAAAAAAGATGCAGAATGATGAGATGCTGAGATATTAGAAAAAGGAGACATACCCGAAGAGAAGACGTCACCCT
Source organism: Pinus taeda (assembly GCA_000404065.3). Lineage (NCBI taxonomy): Eukaryota > Viridiplantae > Streptophyta > Pinopsida > Pinales > Pinaceae > Pinus > Pinus taeda. Next base: position 2,502 of record APFE031129134.1, read on the forward strand.
TTGCAGCCCTGGAGCATGTCAGAGGTGGGGAGGGAGGCCAAATAGTGTTTTTGCCTCTCTTCTTCTATGCTGGTGCAAGCAGCGCTTCCACTGTATTTGACGTCTTGTTTTTCTCTACCGTTTGGGTCTCCGTTGCGGGAGGAGGAGATTGTTCTGCAGCGATAAGGGATACCTTCATAGTTCGACGACTGTTTCCACGAGAAAGATCTCCATTATATGGTGATGAATTCCTGAATTCCTCCTTTGGTATCCAAGTGTACAAGGATTCTTGCATAGGCCATCATTCCCGTGGTTTTATATGTCTTTTCGTACTCCATGAAAGTTCCCAGGGAATTCCCAATTTTCTGAAAAATGTCCTCTGACTAGTACTGTAGAGGCAAGCCAGGGAGCTTAATCCAGACGAGGCTGACCCCAATTTTCTCAGTCTCCGGGTCGAAGAGAGGCGTCCAACGCTTGAGGAGCACAGGCGCATTCTCAAAGTGCCAAAAAGAAGAGAGACCCCATCTTATATGGTTGGCCCTTGCAAAGCGTAAAGCAAACCATCCGCGAACGAAAGTCTGGATGAAAGGGATATCGACCAAGTGTTGTCCCCATATCTCCGTGGCCCATGATTTTAGCCTAGCCACCGAATAGTTTCTCCCTCTAATTCGTCCAACCAGAACTCTGTCCACATAATCCATCACATCCCCCCACTGTATATCCTCCTCTAGCTGAAGAATAATGTCAGCAGGCCGGGATTTAAAACACCTCTGTTTCTTCAGGGGACGAGAGGGCAGGTGGCTAGGGTTTGCAAAAACCCTCACCTCTTCCAAAGCTTCGGGTGGGGGGTTAGGGTTTGAGGGAATATCGAGAACGGCTTCAGAGAGGAGGGGAATCGAGGAGAAGCTACTCGATGGAATGGAGTGTGCAGAGGACGGGAGGGGGGCGACAGGTGGGGGGGCTTCAGACGGGGCTCCTGACAGAGGTGTAGATGAGAGGCCCAATGACACAGATGGACCTACGAGATCTGGAGTAGGGTGAAAGCAATCTGATAGAAAACCCAGGGTAGCCGGGGACGACACGGAGAAAGGCAGCCAAGATGAGGGTTCTTCCGACAAAACATAGGCGATGTGAACAGGACCAGAGGACTGAGGGAAATCAAAAAAATTACCAGAGAGGCCTTCGCTGTACATACCTTCAATAGTTGCAAACGTGGAGTGCCAGATGGAGCCTTCCTCCAAAGGATCCTCCAAATAATCCACCTCGTCAACTTCCATAATGACAGCTGCACTAAAAAATGGCTAACCACCTCGAAACCGGCTGGCTGACAGAATACCGACACCGACAACAATGGGCACGGAACCAGATGAATACGGAAACCCTGGGAAGAGTAGACAGATACGGGAGCTAGGAGAGGTAACAATCGCATAACAGTCGGGGAAGAGGAGGGTGAGAGCGACTTGCGCGCAAGCGCTCCTCAAACAAACGAAACCCTAAGCAATGAAACAACCCGACCGACAACAAATTTTTTTAGGTGTAAACAATTTGGGATCGGGTACTGAGGAGCTGTCAAGGGTAGCTACAAGCCAGGTGCCGGCAACTGCAGTACCCTGTACCCAAAAATGCCACCCGTTCAGGCCATTTCCATTCCGTATCAGAGGATAGCCTTTGTCCATTCGATCCACCATCTTACCACTCTATGTTGAGTACATACTGAAATCCATTCATGAATTTCTTCCACCACATCTTGTAAAGCATTGGTAAGAATTACCACTCCTCAAACTCTCAAGATAGAAGGACATATCAAGAAGAAAAAGGTTCAAGAAGTGAAAGATCACATCGAGCATCAAGAAATGAATCCAACCATATCTTGTAATGCATTGGAAGGAATTACAACTCCTCAAACTCTCAAGATAGATGGACATATCAAGAAGAAAAAGGTTCAAGCAGTGAAATATCACATCAAGCATCAACAACAACAAGTTTTCCAACTTTTAAAGGATAACCCCACTTTGGTGCAGAATTGAATGAAACAACAGACAGATCAACATTGCAATGAAAGAAGTTTTGTTGTAGGCGATTGGGTATTTTTACGGCTACAACTATACAAACAAATGTCCCTCAAGCAAGCTAAGAAGGATAATAAATTATCACCAAATTATTATGGTCGTTACAAGGTGGTGGAAAAGATTGGTACTATTGAATACAAATTGGAGCTTCCTGCTTCTTCCCGAGTGCCCCCGGTTTTCCATGTTTCATGCTTAAAGAAGGTTAGAGGTGACAAGGTCCCAGTTCAAACAATATTGTCGGAACTTGATGAGGAAGGAAATATCATATGTGAACTTGAAGCAGTCACAGAAACAAGAACCCAACAGCTACGAAATCGATCAATTTCAGAGTATCTCATTAAGTGGAAGAACTTACTTGCTGAAGATTCCACATGGGAGGATGAGAATTTTATACAGAAGCATCCAAAACTACTCAAGCATTGAGGACAAAATTTTTTGAAGGAGAGGGGCATGTTAGGTCCATATATTACTAGTGTAACCCCTTATTGTTATTAGTGCAACCCCCTTATTATATTATTGTGCCCATATAGTCCCCATGTTGTTATTATTATGCCCCATAGAATCCCACTATTGTTATTGTTGTGCCCCTACAATATTATTGTTATGTAGGCTCTAATTGTATTGGGAACCCTTAGACTCCTATATATAAAGGGATGTCTTGTCATTTGTATCATCCAAGAATTGTTCATTTCTATAATGTAAAGGAGGTTTCCCCCTCAAAGAGGTTGATTTTAAGTCGTTGATCTATCTTTTCTATCTTTTTGTGAGTTGTTTTCATAACATAATCTATCTCACTGCCTCACAAGTTGACTTTGGCTAATACTTAGCCAATTTTGTTCCCCACCAAGCTCCTATTTCCTTGCGACGATTCTTTGGGAATTAACCCCCTAAAAATTAGGGAAATTCCCAATTAGAATTATGGAATCCCTGCAGGCCCTTCTTTGACTGCATGCACCAAATGTACCACATAAAAACCTATACAACTGATAGTACACTTCCCTTGAACTCCTATATAAACTGGGTAACTCGAATTTCATGCATGCATGAGTTAATTATGGCTGATTTATTAGTTAACTGGTTGAACATTGAAGTTGCACCCCATTGCTAGACCTCCTACTAGTTCCTCCCATAGTTGGAACTAGTTTAATTGACATTAACTTAGTTTAATTGAATTAAATTATTACAACTCAAATTAAACTCAACCTAGGCTCCTAAAATTTAGGAACCACTCTACATGACTCAAGTTAGGCCCTTAACTCGAATTAATTGAGCCAACTAAGTGAAACTAACTTGTTTAACTCATACAAGTTGTCATGTGATGTGAAATTACAATTTTCTCCTAATTTAATTAAAGGAAAACTTAAATCACTATTTTCTTGTTGCCATTTTCAACACTCCCTCCCAACAAGAAAGGGATTATCAGATACCCCAATCTTGTCTCTATGGAAATCAAATTTTCCTCTTGACAATGCCTTTGTCAAAATGTATGCATCATGTTCTTGTGTAGGAATGTATTCCAACAACAATTCTCACTATTGTTGTTACTATTGCCACATCTGCAACTGAAGAGCATGAAAAATAAAAATAAAAATAATCATTGAATCAATCTGCAACTATCTACTAGGAAAACTATGTTATTGTTGACTCTGCTGCTGAGCCTCTTGCTCTATTGCCAACACTACTCTTCACTCCTTAGTATCTAACTAACATTGATACTCCTGCTACTAAATACTGTGGCTGGAAACAAGATTCTTCTTTAGACCGAGAACAAACAACACATGCTTGAGTCTAAGAGGGGATCTAGACTCTCTATGAAAAAGTAACTGTACCAGTACCAGTCGCGCTATACCTCTTGTTGTCTCCAAACTCAATCTTCTGCTTGAGGTCTTTCTCCTCCAAGTCACTAAAGAGACATTTATTCCCCATCATATGGAATGAGGCACCACTGTCGAGATACCAAATGCTTCCCATTATTGTGCTTTCCATCCATGAAATGGGAGTAAAATCAAGCTTGAATTGTGAAACTAGAGCTTCACCTGTTGCTACTACTACATGCTCCTTTTTGCTTGCCTTCTTTTGTGGAAATTTCATGGCATAGTTCCCAAATTCATGACAGTGAAAGCACTTGATGCTGGACAAGTATTTCTTCTTTCCCTCCTCACCTTGGGACTTCTTTCCCTTGGATTTATTTCCTTTACTGACTAATACAAGGTCCTCTTCCTCTTCTTTCGATGAGGTCTTATCTCAGTTGTCCTGCCTTATTTATTCCAACATTAGATCGAATCGTAACTACTCTTAACTTGGTAGTTTGTCTCTACCATTCACAAAATCCTGATAACTGTGCCAACTCTTGGGAAGACCCAACGGAGCTAGAGCTACCAAATATTCTTCAGGGACAGTCACACTGACCCTGCTAAGTTCAACATGACACTGAGTAAACTTGCTCAGGTACTACGGAATTGATTCATCCTTCTGCATTTTGATGCTATGAAGGTTGGCCTTTAGTTCTATCTTCCTATGGTCATTGTTGTTCTCAAACAAGTTGGTCAACATTTTCCACATCGCGAATGGAGTTTCTGTCCTATGGGGATTCGAGACAATATGATCTCGAACTCCCTCCAATATGATCCTCCTCTCTTTAGCCACATCCTTCTTCCACTGAGTGAGACATTGAGCATATGCTGCTTGGGTCTTAACTACATCTATCTTGCTATAATCTAGTAGCTCGTTATCATCTAAGACCACCTCCATATGGATCTTTAATGCCACAAAATTTATGGTTCCTTCCAGAGCATACTCGAGCCTGAGTCCGGTGGGAGTCATCTTCTCAATCTAGGAGAAAACTTAAAACAATGATCTTGTAATTCAAACCTCTTGCACAAACTTCGAATTCTTTTCTCTTCTATTGTGATTCCTGCTCCAATACCATGTATGAATTCCTTGTAGATTCAAACTATTTATGTAATATGCTAAAAAAAAGACTTGAATATACTCTAATCATCAGTGGAAACAATTAATCGATTGAGAAACCATAACATAAACATGAGACAAGATTCAATCACATATGCTCATAGATTTATCTAAGGGTAAAGAAACTGCTCAAGCCCCTTCCTATTTGTATTGCATTAGTCTGAAAATAGAAAATAAACACAATGCTTGTTCAAGCCTGAACAATCTTTGCACAAGTATAATATATCTCATTGCCTCACAAGCTGACTCTGGCCAATACTTAGCCAACTATGTTGCCTTCCAAGCTCATATTTCCTTATGTTGTTTCCATGGGAATTACCCCCTATTAATTATGGAAATTCCCGATTAGAATTGTGCAATCCTTGTAGGCCCTTCTCTGACTGTATCGACCACCTGTAAAACTTAGAAAATTATACAACTGATAGTACATTGCCCTTGAACTCCAATTTCAATTGGGAAACTCGAATTTCATGCATGCATGAGTTAATTATGGCTGATTTATTAGTTAACTAGTTTAAAAATGAAGCTGCACCCCATTGCTAGACCTCCTACTAGTTCCTCCAACGATTGGAACTAGTTTAACTGACATTAACTCAGTTTATCTGAATTAAATTATTAGAACTCAAATTAAACTCAACCCAGGCTCCTAAAATTTAAGAACCACTCTAGATGACTCAAGTTATGCCCTTAGCTCGTATTAACTAAGCCAACTAAGTGAAAATAACTTAGTTAACTTGTACAAGTTGTCTTGTGATGTGGAATTACAATTTTCTCCTAATTTAATTCAAGGGAAAATTATATCGGTATTTTCTTGTTACTATTTTCAACAATAAGAATATGATGATAGTCGTCAAATAGCCAAAAAAGTATCTGACGAAGAACTAAAGGCTGAACTAAACATCCAACTAGGGGTTTCTGACGTGTCTTCATTGGAAAGCCAACATAAATATTCGACGCTGATGTTGTCCATCCAACGACCATGATATATGTCTAATGACCCCTTCCAACCTTCTCGTGTTAAATACCTGATGGTACATCTGACGAAATACAAGGGTGAATCAAATGGACTCTTTGTGTATTTAGTGGGTTCACATTTATTCAATGGTTAATGGAGTGTTAACAAAATAATTGAAATTCACAGAACTAGGATCCCTGCTTTCAGTAAGCATTATTGGATCCATCAAAGGGTGTTTTTTTCAGGAATTTTTATGTGCCTGATAACTAATAGCATAACACCACATCAACCCATCGGTGGGGCCAACCCGACCATTGGATATTTCAATCATCAATAACACACTCGCATCTCCGCATTCAATATAATCAGGCGACTATAAATCCCTCCATACTATGGATGATAAAGTCCATTACCCTTGAACCTACGTGCATTTAAATGTGCTTTTAATTGCCGATGTGATTTGATGACCGACACTCATTGCATCCAATGGTCGATGTGTCACGTTGGGTGAGAAGATGATGCTTTTATAACACATGCCTTTTCATCAAGTGATATGATCCAACAGTTGTGAGCAATACATATAAAAAAATGTCATGATACATCAGAATGTCAGGTGCGTGGGAGTTAATGACTCTGAGCTGACCTGATATTAATTGTTGTAGTAGCAAATCCATAGCTCGATAAGGCTTGAAGGAAGCCACTTTTTCAAAATGTACCTTGGGTAACTGCACAAGAAAGCTAATCAAACATGTCAGGGATGAACTATGAGAAATTCTCATACTTTTGCAAAGATTGTTTGGCAAACTAAAGAGTTATACATTGGATTAAAGTTTTGGGGACCGTTGTTTCTTTTGGAAATGTTGCATTGCATTTCAGAATGTGTTTAGAAGCATGATTTTGTATTGATTACATGAACCTTGAAAGACGTCTTCCATATGCTGCTAGTTGAGATATGTTTCTCTAGAAAAGCTATAATAGAATATTAACACTGATATGTCATTGATTTATTTCATCACATATGGATTTTTTTTTTATGGTTTTGGGCATTTGGATTTTGGAAAGAAAACTTTCACATGACAAAGGTTACATAAAAATTGGAAGTCTAGGGTTTGTAAACCCTAATAGTCTAGAAGGCTTAGTAAAAAATCCCTAGGGTTTGTGGATAAAACCTTAGAGCTAGATCTAAATCCATATTTCCGTTAAAATAAGAAAAACCTAGCTTATGTGAAGAAGGAATAACATCATGTTGATTCAAGAACACATAACTATTTGTAACTAGATCAATTAGGGTTGAACCTAGAACACATGTTTAAGAAGAAGTCTTAGATCTAAAAACTCAGTTTGTCATGCGAAGAATAAAAACACCAAGGTTCAAGAAAATAAGATCTTCTCTCAATGTGAGTTTGTCTCATAAATGCAAGTTTACAAGGAACATGACTAGAAATATCAGTGTAGAAAAAAGTACTAGCTATATCAAAGAAGAGAAGGTAATTGAAGTAGAAGACTCATATTAACAAGTTAGATGAAAAAACAATAAACCTGACTAGATTTGTAAAAAATACCTGAAATGAACCAGTAAAGCACCATCTCAACTGATTTGATGTGAAACTTGGGATAATAACAGATAAATTGATAATAAAAATACCTATAATTCACATAAATTGAGTTAAAGATAGATAAATAATCATCAAAATAATAATATAAATTAACAAACATTTTTTATGAATAAATATTAATTAAAAAGAATCGCGTGCATGAATACCTTAGTGATCTCCTCTTGGTATCAATAATAATTTATTATAGTAGTCTAATCTTGGAGCAAACATCCCTCGATTTGATGGAGCATCAACGAAATCAACATTGAATTTGTTGTTGCTTTGTTGGATAGAGGGAGGTTTGCTCCAAGATTATCCAAATCCTAATTTATTTTATATTGAACATGGCAAACCATGTGAAGGTGGAAGCCCTTATGGCCCCTCCCCCCTCACATCAGTCTCAATTCCCCAGTACCCAATCTACTACTAGAAAATATATGAAATTAACAAATTAGGATTCATGCATAGACATTAGCAAAAAAAAAACTCATAAAAAAACATATGTGATTTTGTACATGTTATCACTCAGGTTGTCCCTAAGCTCCTGAAGGGATACGACCGAGGTAACCACAAACCAATCTTTGGATTGCAGGTTCTAGCCCACCTGCAATCAGAGAGGGCTCTCTTTTAATGATTTAGCTTTGTTTGATGATGATTTTAGGCTAGCTATTGGGTTCAGTGGGTTTTGTTGGTGTTTGGGTGGAAGATAAATGTAAGGAAGATAATTCCAAGCAGAGAGGCAAGGGATCGTGTGATAAGTTTCAAACTATTGGGCATGGAGTCATGGATTGAGCTTTGCTGTTGTGTTTTCTTGGTCACAAGAGGATCATAGAGCAAGATAGCTACACATGAAACAATATCAATTTCTGAAAAGATGGGATGGAAGTCAGAGACAAAAGGCAATTAAGAATCTTTCATCTACTAACAAAGAAGGGAAATGAATGTATGATTATCTAGGAGAAATCAAGAATTCCTAACTAATCATTCATATGTGAAAGAAATAGTGTAAACATGATAATTTAAGTATGCATATTCATAACTATTCCTGGTGAAAACATATAGAAATCACAGAAATTGAGCATAGAGTGCTGCCAAGCAAATCCTAAACTATTCTTCTTTTCTGTAAATTCAGATGGTGTAACATAGATGGTAAAACAAACGTGAAGAAAAACTAAAACAAAGATAAGGAACACTTATTGAGTCATGTAGAAACACAGGAATTCCACAGCCACTCTTAGGCCAATCAGACACAGCAGACAGTTCTCATAATCCATGCATTTCAGCAGTCTTTGATTATAGAAGTTACCACATTTACAGTGCAAGTCTGTGCTCTAGTAAAATATCAACCCAACAAATACTAACCAACCAACCCCTTGTTACATTGTTTTGGGCCCTCTTTATAGGTAAAATATCCTGGAGTTTTTATTACAACTGACCTTAACAGGTCTGCGGGGAAAAGTGTTTTAAACCTAAACCTGTGATGGAATTAAATGCAAGTAAACATCCTTTGAGCTGTGTCAGAGGCAGCTGAATCAAAATGAGTTAATATGGTGTCTTTGACGGCTTGGTGCAGTGCTTCTGTCATAACTGCGTTTTGAGTTCTGGTCCATTGATCTCATGTGAGTTTTAATGTGCAGTCATTGTGATGATGCGCGCTGAGTGGTTCCTTAACTGCTTCTTGACTTTTGAGGATTTCTTTTAATGTTCTATTCACCTCGAGCCCTGAGAAGATCTTCACTGATACACTTTTCTGCAACACTGATACTCTTTGACGTGGATTTTGGCTCCGCATTTGCTCTAATACTCGTTAGTGCCTCAACCGAGTCTCTCTCTTTCTTTGGATGCGTTAAAACTGCAAAATCGGGTCCTTTCTGTTCTTTTCGGCACAAAAATGGCTATGGAATCAAAATATTCCCTGAAGATTCCCAAATATGGCCTATTTCCTGTAGCGATGCACGATTAGCGCTAGGCGCTAATCACGCATCGAAAACTGCCTCAGAATTTGAATCCGGGCCTCCTAAGATGCTTTTTCACGCTTGCGCTCCCTTCTTTGGCTGGTGACGTCAGGATGACGTCAGCGGTGGGTCCTGGTACGGTGGATGACGTCAGCAGGTGACGTGGCAGGATGACGTGTCAGGGTGTTGGATGGTGCGGTGCCTTATACATTTCTGCGATGCGATAGTGATAGCTGAAATGCTGCGAATTGCGATGAATTTGCAGTGAAGCGAGTTTTTGATGATAAATCGTATTTTAAACAAAATATGTGGATAAATGGAGGCATGCGGCGAGGAAGTGTTGCGAAGCGATATGCTCTCTTGATGCAGTGGTAATGTCGCATCGGAGCAAAGGAAGCGGCATGCATTTCGGGCACATGACCCTTACGACCGCTGATCGCCAACTAGCAATATCGCATCGGCTAATGGGGAAGGGGCGTATATATGTGGCATATGGTATTTGCGATACGCCGATTGTGAAATGGCATCGGCGAAACGTCCATCGGGAAGAAACAACAGCGAGCCATAATACCCTTGCGACCTCCGATTGCGATAATCGCATCGGAGGGGGTCCATTGGGATCAGAAGAATGTTAAGGAAATCGGCAAGGGTTGTTTGTGATTGGAGGAAGGGAATATATGGTTTTGAAGAGTATTTGCGGCCTCGGAAGGGGTCCGATAACCTTAAAAGAAAGAATTACATGCTTTGGAAGGAGTCCACTGTATTGGAAGTTGGTTTTAAAGGGGGAAGATGAGGGTTCTTGCTATGTTTTAGACAAACTTAGCAATTCCCAAGTGTACTTATGGTTATTTTTCAACCAAAGGGAGGGGATAAATATATAAGGGAGTTATTAACATAGTTAAAAATAGGGGATTAGGAGATAGATAGGGAGCTATATAGTAAGGTTAGTGGTTAATATGACCAGTGATAAGAAAGCGCTAAGTATGTGAATCTTAGGCTTTTTAAGGGACGCAATGATCCGTAAAGGGAGTATGAATATTGCTTGAGTAAAGCAGATCTTTACTAGGGTGAATTGATATGAAAATGATGAAAAGGAGAGTTATCAAGCAGATCTTGACCTCTTTGGGGAGATTAGTGAGTGTCTTGGGGAATAAGGAAGAAAGGGAAAATTAGTCATGCCTCGCTTGAAGTCCTTCAGATGGGAACTGTCTACTAACTGTGATCTGGATAAATATAACACTTGAAAATGTGGAGTTAATCACAAATCACCATTCTGCAACCTCAAAACTACCTACCCAACCTACTTGCCTAACATTTTTTCTTCCTTTTGGTTCGGGTGCACTTGGACTTGCAGACCCCGCTTTTCAACTTTTTTCTTTGTCTGTCTTCCTATCTAAATCTACACTTATTTCTTCCAAGGGCCTAGATTAAGCAGTTGGGCTCCTCTGCTTCTCTACCTGTCTAAGAATCTGCCAAGATTAAAGTGTTTGGACAAATATTCATTCTCTATATTCTAAAACAGGAAATTGAAACCTAGGGAGACCAAGATTAAACTGTTTGGAGCTCCCTTTAGCTGAAAATTGTTCAAAAATGGAGTAGTACATCAAAATTGGAACACAACAGTGGCGTTTGAATTGGTATTTCCTCCTGGAAACCTTCTTTGGTGTCTGTTAGAAAATATGGAGCATTGCAGCATGCAAAGTATGACATATTTGGCATGTAAAAATGCCGATCATGAAAGATGAGTAACTTGCTGCAGCAGAGGCTAACAGTACATAAAGAAACATATAGAAATCACTGATTAACGTAAAAAAATTATTCTTTCATTAATCATATACACAAAACAATGATCTCAATAAATATTATCGTAAAAAATATGCTTTCATAACATGGTACGTGATGTTGAAAATGCAGTAAGAAAAAATAAATTTTATTTTCCTTGGTGAAACTAGAGAAAATTCAAATTTCCACTTCAGCATACAACTTGAATGAGACATTGTCACATTATAACACCCTCCTCCCACGTCTACCCAAGTAACCGACCAACCAAGGTAAACATGTGATGAGAATTTACTATGATATGATTCAACCTCCTAAGTCACCTTAAGGAAGTGGAATTGATGGAAACAAACCATACAAACCTTCCACATCAGCAATTGGACTCCCAGGAACCATCCCAACCACTCAGGTAACTAGCCCCTGAGTCCTACTAAGTTTTTAGACCATTAAACTCCAAGATGCTCCCTTGATATGGGAATGCATGTGTGTAGGAGGCTCTAGATACTTCGACAACATGGGTATGCATGTGTCTAGGGAATTTTATATCCAGTAATGTGCTTGCATCCATGAGATTGAGCCACTTTTTTAGGCCAAGAGCCAGGTCACTGCTCATAACTAAATGACACTTTCGGAACTAAAAGATAACAACAGAATAAGGAAACAAATGAAATTACTTGAACAAGGACTAGTCTAGGTCCCTATTAGCCATGATATTCATTTCGTCAAACATGTCACAAATATGTAATCTACAGGTTCAAACAACATATCTGAGCATAGGGGTCTCATACTTATCTGAGAATCACTAAGAAGCATTGATGCCTCATCACATTAGCTGTAGTTTCATCCAATAGGCCATAGATACATTGTTCATTCTTTTACAAGTAAAAACATGATGAGAGCCACACATAGCCACTTTCATAATATATTTTCATAACTGGCATAATAGCAACAAAAATACCAAGGAAACAACAACCATGTAATCCACATATAAACCAATACAATACTCATGAAATAACAAGGAGAAATAATATCATATTAATGATGCAAAAGGCCAACCAGTTGTGGGACTTCCACGAACCACCCGATCGTAGACATGGTTGAGCTAAATCTCTTTTTTGCCAGTCAACCCCATTCATTCTTTTGCCAATCAACCCAATGCCACCCATGAAACAATCATTCCACATCACTTCCAGACATCATAAAACCATCATGAGATTGACCTCTACCTAAGGCTTACAAGGCTCTAAAGCATTTGTTCCAACCAAGGGTTCCAGGACTAGTAACTCAACCCACAACTTATACAGGGATTTAGAGCATTTGTTCCAACCAAGGTAGGACTAGTAACTCAACCCACAACTTATACAGGGATCCAGAGAATTTGTTCCAACCAAGGTTTCCAGGACTAGTAACTCAACCCATAAATTATACAGGGCTCTAGAGCATTTTTCCAACCAAGGCTCCAGGACTAGTAACTGAACTCACTAAGGGATCCAGAGCGTTTTTCCAACCAAGGCTCCATGAATAGTAACTCAACCCAAACTGTTACAAGGATCCAAAGCGTTTGTCCAACCAAGGCTCCAAGAACTAGTAACTCAACCCAAGCTAAAGAAACACGAGAACCAACCAGAGAAAAAAAAATGGCTATCCAGGAAATGGCAAGGCTAGAAAAATCCACTGTCAATCTAGGAAAACCTGCATGTCAGTGACAAATCACAACCAATAAAACACATGCATATGACATGCATGCCAAAAGTAGTGAGGAAAACATACATGTAACTCGGTACCTTCAAGAAAAACCTATTGTAGTTGTTGATCCCGATGTCCTCTTGCACTTTCCTGCTCTTCCTTTGCTATCTTGCTCCAAAACTCGAAGTATTCCACACTCCTCTGTAACATCCCTCACTTAATAATAAATAATAAATATAAGAACTAATAAAAAATAATACAAAAATAATAATTAATAATAATATATTAATAATAATGAATAATATATAAACTACTTAATAAATAAAAAATAATATAACTAATAAAATAATACAAATAATAAGTAATAATAAATAAATGAATAATAATAATAAATATAATAAAATAAATTAAATAAATGATAATAATAAAAATAAATAGTATAACCAAAATAACAATAAAATAAAAATAAAATAGTAATAACCATAACATAAAATAAGGAAATTATCAAATTAGCAATGCCGACAACTTGGAGGGTGGGCATGTGGCATGCAGACACATGGAGGGTGTCACGTGTTTCCATCCAATTTTTTGCTAATTTAGGAATGATAGGGAGAGGAAAGGGGTCCATCAATTTTGAGGTTCCATCTTCATTTCTGGGGAGATGCTGAGACTTAGGATACTGGCAGTAGTCGTTGATGAGGCTCGGGGGTGGCCAGTTGTAGCAGAATCCTGCACAATTGAGCCTACGGTTGGGAGGAGAGTCGTCCCCAAATCTTGTGGTCACTTCGCAGCCGGAAAGTACAGGTATAATTTCATTGAAGAACTGTTTTCCTTTTTGATATTAATTTTAGTTCTACTTGTGCTGTTACATATGGTATCAGAGCATGTTTAACCCTTAGGGCCTATGGGCATCTGGAAAATTTCTTTGTTGGAATTTTTCTAACTTGATTGGTTTTTAAGTTACAGGTTGATTAATTCCAGGAGGCGGCATCTTATTCCTCGAATTTTGCAGTGATTTTAACAAGTATTCATTGATTCATTGTTTCCTTGGACTCTGTATTAGAGTTGGTTTTTACATACTTATTTTAGCATTTTCTGTATTAGTATTTTCTGTTCTCTTGAGTTGGTTTCAGTATTGGCCGGTGCTTTTATGGTTGATGGCTATTGTTGTTGCTGCTGGAGCATTCGATTTGTTCATTAATTCTGAAGTTTTCTTTGTTTTCTATTAAATACCTGTGATCTTTATAGGGCTTGATTTAGCAACAGAGGCTGAGACGTCGTCGATTGAACATTTACAGTTAGGTTCTTGACAACTGGTTTAGTATTTTGTTTGTCGGATTCTAAAGCATCACGACTGTTAGATTTGGCAATGGGAACCTGTAGATTAGATCTGATTTTGCTTATCTGTCATATGCAAATTTTCATTTTCCCATTTTGTTCAAATCGCCACAGTTATTCAACTCCTAGAGCACTTGAATTTTGTATTTCACCCTAATTCTTGATTAGATTGTGTTTAGACATTGTATTTCCTTTTCCTTTGCCCAGCTCTGCCAGGTTATATGATTTTTCAAATTTTTTTCTTAACCTCATGATGAATATAATCTGGCACTAACAGATAACATTCTCTGCGTAGAATTTCTGTTTCATAAATTATTTGAGCATTGGGGGGCTTTGAATTGGCTATTGTAGGTGGCTGTTATATTTGATATTTTTTGGGTATTCTTATTAGTGCGAGAGAAGGTCATTGTTGTTTTGTATCTCTCTGTTGGGTGGAATTTTTCCATTGATCTTACTTTGAACATGGATTTCCCATTTTTTTTTTGATATAACTTTTGTTTGCTTGAAAATATTGTCTTTTTTTCCTTCAAAATCAATCTTCCAGGGTTTGTTAAACTGTTGACAGGAGAAGGTTTGCTGTGTATTAGTTAAATATTGCATGTTGTTGCACCTATTTGTTTAGATTTGTTTGTAATTTTGTTTTGTTCCATTGCACTCTGTCCAGTTATCATTATTTGTAATGGACCTAGAGTGCCAAATCGTGTATTCTTATCATTATTTGTTTTCCTGTTTGTTGAATTGGATTGTGGACCTGGAGTGCCAAATCATGTATTCCTTTCATAAATATCTAAAGATATACCTGGAATATCCACACAGTGAGGAACATACAAATCATTACCCTGACTATCGGGCAATGCCACCAGTCTAAGAGATAAGTTTCCTCAGAAAGTTGAATCTTGTGTACAAATGGAAATTAATTGTTAACGGGTAAATTTTCTATTTTTCTGATGGGTAAATTTTCTATTTTTCAATTTGTGTATTTTCGGACAGGTTAGAAAGCTAAATCTCTATACAAATGAAAACTAATTGTTATCGGGTAAACTTTCTATTTTTTTAATTTGGGTATTTATGGACAGGATTTAGAAAGATTATAATGAATCCCGTGTGGATGAAGAGGCTTGTTTTGTTAAGAGAAAAAAAAACTCCCTCTCCTGCTTGTCAAGTTGTCACACAAGTGTCACTCCATTAACTGAACAAAGTGTGTGATGCACAAAGAAATCATGGTTCAGATGCCCTTGTTTATTTTCATATTTTGCGTTATTGTGGCTGTAAACATTGATGAGATTTGTTTGAGTCGATGATTGATTTTTAATTGTAAACATTGATATTTCTATAAGTTAAGCTGCAAGATAGCTCCGTTGCCAAGGTTTTTCTGTTATTAGTCATTAAATTAATTTATGGTAACAAGCTTGAAACACATTCATTAATTTATTTTGAAGCCAACGATGTGCTATGGTTGTTTGCCTAATGTCTTCATCCTTTTTGAATTGACAAGGGTGTTGGTCATTCTGGATATAAAGTGAGAGACTTATATGTTACGAAAATAATGTGTCAAATTAAATTAAATTTTGTCTTGGATTAAGTGGTGTAATGTGCTGCTATTCTGCTAAACAAATATGTTAACAAAGATCTAATTTGATCTGGATTAATTATTAAGTGGTGTAATAGGCTGCTATTCTGTCAATGGCCTTTGGGATGCAGGGTTGCCTCATGTGATTTCCTCTTTGTTGCTAAGGTGTAATTCTTTTTAACGAAAACAATGTATGTAAGATAAAATCATCTTTTGGTGAATTTAATTGGTGTGCGAATCATAAGTTGGGACTCCTGAATGGTGTCTTTGTGGGCTAATGGAAAAAATTTCTTTTTAAATTTATGATTAACTCCATGCATGGCAATACCTTAACTCCATTTCGACTAAAATATGAGTGATTTGGTAAATTAAGGTTGGAGAGGCTTGTCTCTAGATTGCAGTTCTTGATGTTTTTGGTTTGGTTCTGAGATTTAATTTTGTAAACTGAACAGTGGAAATACACCCTCGGTAACAACATTATGAATTCAAAATTTGATTTATTCTTGCAAATAAGAGATCCTTTGGGATTTTCATGACTGATTCTGTTTAAATTTATATCAGAAACTTTATCATACAGGTTGCTTGAAGTTATGCTGATTTATTTATTGCTGGGATTGGAGTCCATTGGACTGAATGCTTAAGATGCATTTGATGGTTTCGGTTGTCAGTGAAGAATTCTGTTTGAGTTTTTGCACGAAAATTTGGCATGCTTGCAAGTTGACTGGATCGATGAATTCTGCTTTTAGATTTTTCGGGAGGTTGTTTTCCTAAATTGAAAACATTAAGTACCATAAAAATCATGTTAGAAATGTTTAAGCAGAATCAGATTTCTGATTAAGTGGTATAATTTGCGTCTAATAGTAAAGGCCTTTTGAATTTTGTGATGGTTTCTGGTATGCCCAGAAGATAAGCAAATCACGTCTTCTATGTTTGCTGCCAAGGTTTCATTGCATCATTTGATTACTTACTCACAATAATTCTATGACGAGTGCTGCAAAATCAAATTAGTTGTGTTTTTTTGGGTTTCTGGCTCTCTAATGCTGAAACTTATCACGATCAATGATATTAGCATGTGTATAATTATCACAAATGATTTGTTTCCACTTTGCTTTTTGGTGATGATGCTTTTGTTACATTGATTGAGAAAATAAATCCCATATATGCCATACCACAAATGGTTCAATTTGAGTCATCTTGAATGTTATACAGAGCCTGATCATGTTTAAACATTAGCAATATTAAACCTAGAACACTCAAGAATTAATCACATTAATTACAAGGTGGCTTAAATATTTTTATGAATCTGGCTCTTGCATTTTTTTAGTAAATATTCCTGCTACCAGCAAGCTATCTTGTGACTGGTCTTTCTTCACTGTGGGTTATTTTTTTTTTACTGTAGTACCCTTGAGATCTGGTGTATATTGCTCATCTCTCTGGTTTCTAATTGCTAGTCTGTTTGAGGACTTTAACTCTTGGATTTAATTAGCTAGATTTGATTGCTGAAGCTTAAATCTTGTATTGCCGAATGATACTTTTCAATATTTGGTTTAAATCATCAATAATCAGCTCCTGTATTTGTATCTTAATAATTTACGGTATTAAATGTTATTGTTGGTGCTTTTCTCATAAAAGGGTGCCTGCACCACTCTGTTCGTGCAAAGCTGGCATTGGGATTTTTGTCCATTGAAAAGCTTCCATTTACTTCCTCAGAGAGATTCTTATCAGATAACAGAATTTCCTCTCATTTTGTGTTAAATCTCAGCATCCTTTGGTGTTGTTAAGCTCCTTGTTTAATCTGTTCTTCAGTTGCATAGTTTGTGATTAAGCTTCATGAACTATGTAGCTATTTCTTTTGTTGCTTGCTCTCATTCTCAGATATTGTCGGGCTCCTTGTTCAATCTTCTCCTCCATATGGCAGTTTCATATTTTGTGATTAAGCTTGCTGAATTGCTTTCATGGTTAACACATTGATACTGATAGCTATTGGATAATATTGTGATATTTTTGATCTCCCTTGTAAATTGTTTTATGCCTGAGAGCACCAATATCTTTTGTATTCTTTTGTGATTGAGATTTCTGAATTCTATAAGCTCTTGTGTAGTACACTTGTGCTTGGGTATTTCTCTCTCTCTAGCACACTAAGGTTCTCTCTCTCCTGTGCAGTCGTGATCTGGTTATTGTAGGATTTGGGTGTCTTTCATTTGATTTCCTTTTTGATTTGTAAGTTGTGAATTTCAACGTATACCATAAGTATAAACCCATTCTTCAGATACGCCCTTAAATCTGCAGGATGCATTTCTTAAGTTTTGTCTCATTGAACCAAATGAGCCTTTAGAACCCTTTCAGTTGATTTTTGTCGTGTTCTTGTCAACTGAGGGTGCATTGCATGGCTACCTGGCTGTAACATCAATCAAATGAGATCTTCAGCATGACAATTGGAAGCAACCAATGCAAGTTTAGGAATATGTGTAGCTTCATCGATAGAGTGCATTTTATGTCCCCTCCGGATGAGTCCATTAAAGGCATTCCAAGAATGATAGTTGGAAATGAGGCCTGCTATTGATTTAGAGGCATACAGTATATCCATTTATATTATAATTTTTAAGAATTCACTGAACTTAAGTAGTAAATTGTAATCAGTGATTTTTTAATATTTTGAACTTGTAAAATGCAGCTAGTGTGCGATGATGCTTGCTAGTTACCATGAGTGATTTGAAAAATTCAAGTCTCTATTTCAAATAAATTTGCATTTATGATTTGCCACTGTTTGTGGGCATTATTAGCTGCGTTCATCTTCAGATGACAAATGTATACTTTGTGGGACTTAATCCACATTATAAGTGGATGACCAAGGAAGCTTGTTAACTTATAACACAGATTTTTGACCTTTATAAATGTATCCTTTTGAAATAGATTTTTGATACTTGGAGTGCCCATTTTCAAAGCGTTTCAAGGAGGCATCCATATAATAAAAATCAAATGGATATTTGATTCTTGCATGAGTCATTAACAGATTCGGTCAAGTTAAGGTGGCCATTCGTGAGAAGAGATTCCAGCCTATCAAGATCAGAAATTCACACACACACTCAACAAAAGAATTTAATTGACATATCTAACAAATGTCTTCATGCCCTTGAGGCTCTCTGGTGTGCATTTTCTAAACCCTTACCTCCTTATTTCAATCAACTAATATTGCACAACAGTGGTTGAATACAGTGGCATTAAACTTATCGAGTATATCAGAGAATTATTAAACTCCTTGAAGTATTATTGTCTTGATCATAAGTCCTTTATTGACTGGCATAAGCATTTTAGAAATCTGAAGCTCATCACTGGCACAAGCATACTTCCTCTGTTCTCCCTCTAATCCAAACAGAGAAAGAAATAAGCAAATCTGGAATATTTTGACTATTTAACATAAGAAATTGCTCACTGCTGTCCTAAAATTATTTACTGCTCTTCTACTGAAGCATAAGTAATTCTTTGCTGTCCTGAAGATACTCATTTGTGTCATTTGAAATTATGAATACATTGCTTTAAAGTGCTCTCATTTACTCATAAGGTTATAGGCATTGGATAAGAGGTATTTTGTTGAGCATTTCATTGGATAGCCTTGGTATTACTCTCGTCTCATTAAAAGATAGCCTTGGTATTACTCTCTTGTCTCATAAAAAGATAGCCTCACATTGGCATTTGAAAATCTTAAAGGTGTTGCTGATCTACCCTATGATTATCACTTTGACATAATCTTGGCAAGTTCGTTAACAACACTATTTCTTCTCTTTTAAAATATACAAGTGGGTATTGACATAAACGCATATCAATTCTTGTTTTAGTAGCTTGTCACCAAGGGACTTAATCAAATTGCTTACAGTTTATAGTTCAGCTTGAAAGATCTCTTCAGAAATTGGCCATCTAGGTGTTCCTAATTTTGCACTAAGGCTGAAAGCCTTTTTGTTTTATTGGCATTAAAAGTGTTAAGTAACTAAGGGACTTGTTGATTTAAACGAATATATCTCTTTTTTGGCATCTTTTCAGTGGTATATCTTGAAGATTCCTAGCTGTATAAGAGCATTTATATGCTTGCTGAGCATTCACTGTTTGCATTAGATAAGAGATATATTGTTGGACAAGTTTGGTATAATTCTAACACATTATTGAAAGATAACTTTATATTGGCACTTAAGGAGATTTGGAGGTCTTCTTGATTATGTTAGACATCTCCTAAGTTGAATGATCATTGGGATTTTCTTACTTGAATAAGAAACATTGGTTGCATTTTCTATTATCATTGTTATCTTGAGCACCTTGGCAAAGCATTTGTCTTGTTTGGCAGGACTTGAAAAGTTTAGGGCATTGAGTAATCTTGTTACATTGCATCGGCTAACTGTTTGAAAGGATAAGCGCTCGAGTTATCATTTGACTTATGGTTCATGTATTAAGTGGATATCTATTTTCTGAATTCTAAGTTAGTGCATTATTGTGGAGAGCATTCATCTCATGGCAATTTTATCTTGTGGTTACCCTCCTATTCTTATAATTGAGATCGTCTCTTGAATCTATTCTATGGCTTAGTTTTCTTCGGATGGAATTCCACTGTCCAAATGTGTTGATGGATTCTCTTATAGTGGGTTTTTGAAGAAGTTGGTTTTACTGGGATAAAGATGCTTCTTGATGTCAGACAAAGAGGTCTTGACGGTATATCATTTGGAGTTATGGCTCGAGCAAAGCCCAATGAGGCGGTGGAAAAAGAAATTTGGGCTGAGAAGAGCTTCAACGTAGCATATCCATGCTTGTGGCTACTCAAGTTTTAAATTGGTAGTTCATAGATTACGTTGTATTCATGAACCAACATCTCATCCTGAACAAATCCTGTTGATAACGCATCTATCGAATGAGGAATCGCGCGTAGCTTTCCATGAATTCAATTAATCATGGGTGAATCTTTCTGCAGATAGATGAATCTTTTTACAGTTAGTTATACCTCCACATCTATATTTTATTCCACTATTGCGCTCAGCGTTCGATAATCCATTTACATCAGTGGGGTACACTCATTTCATTGTCTGTTAATTCTGCGGATCTAGTACCGCTTTGCTTTTTCCGGAGGTGCGGCTGATCATGCGAAGCTATATACGAAGCCATATAGCAAGTCTGTAAATTTGTAAGTGTATATCGCCAGATTACAGGTGCCTGAATGTTTCAAACCACAATATGAGGTTGATCAGTATGGACAGATTTCTCGACAAGTTTAAAATTTTCTATCTTAGGCAGGAAATTTTACGCCTAATTGTATTGTAATTTAAGGGATTTGAAATGGTGTTGCCTTCGCGGGTGCACTTGCAAGCAGACCATATAATTAATAAAATCATTATTTTTTGTATTGGGGAGGCATGACCTTCCCCGTCATCCGATCCGGTTCTGGATCGGGTGGCAGTGTCTTTTCTTTGTGGTGTGGAATATTTTTTATGCTTGATTCATAAATTTTATGACATATATATTAATATTACTTCAGCAAATTTGGAATTTGCTGAACTAAACATCAAAATTTGGAATTTGCTGATCCAAATTTGCTGAACTAAACATCAATACAACTTTTATATTGTTGTATTTCTTTCTTTTTAACACATGACATGAAAATAGTAACTGAGGAAATGTCATTTTTGTGTTACTTTCCATAGGATTGATGGTAATCTTGTGAAAAAGATTCTTTAGTCACGAGACTCGAAGCACTTCTTCGACTTTTGGTGGATATTGAACCACATCTCCGTGATTGATAGAATCTAGATCATTAGTACTCCTTATCTTGCATTCAAGGATCATTTGAAAGGTAAATTAGTGGATGGATTGGATCATCTAGTGACTCACATCACATTGCAGTTTTTCTTTAATTAGCTATCCAATTTGGTATCTAAGGACAGATATATTCTTAGCAATAAGCTACAACAATCAGATTCTGCAGCAGAATAATGTTAGTATAACTTAAAGTCTGGTGCATTCATTAGTTCCTCATTGCTTCCTCATGCAGATTCTTTGGTTCTCTGTTCACATTAATATTTCATTATATGGTATGACATAATTAAGATATACCTTTATGATTCACTAATTCATTGGAAAAGTATGTAATCCTATAATCTTGATATGGTATACTGGCATGCTGGTGTAACTACTCACCACTGGTTCACTTTGCAAACACAGTTTAAATAGCACTTGAAGTAATTGGATAATTGAAGTTGAAATCGTCACCAATTAAAGTGCTCTGAAACGGTTCCAATCCACAATGGATAAACTCTGATATCTTATTACCCTTAGTGATCATTTTTCACCTGCATCTATGGTTCAGTCTGATTTTCTGTGAATATTGATCATATTATTCACTAATTATTTGTTCGATTACTGCCCTTTACCAATAGCAGTTGCTTGGCATTTCTCTCGTCCATTATCGCAAAAACACAACTCTCTCAATATGATCTTCTAGTAAATTTAATTTTGCATTGCAATTGCCATTCAAATTACATGTATCTGCTCATATCATTTGTATATTGAACATCATCAAGCTATATGATGGTATGGTTAATGCATTAGATGCATGTGGATGATTCACAGACTCCACAAATGGGCCGAGGGGCCGGTTTATTGATGATCTGTTGCGAAGCCCATACGCACGAGGAAATAGTAACACCATATGGCTGGGGACAGACTCAATCAACACTACATATGCCAGTGATTCCTTTGTCTTGTGTATAGCTCTTGATGGATAGCTCTTGAAGAGCTATGGGACCATCTTGAGAAGGCCAAGTGCCTGATGATTCCAGGCTTGGTGCTTGATGTTCCAGGCTTGGTCCCTGTTATTGGATTGGGATGCCGAAGTCTAGAAGGGATGTAAAGGACTTCGATGCCTGCGGCTGTGCGCCTTAGTAGTTGTAGAGGGAGTGGGCCAGCCTGCGAGATGCCCGTGGTCATTGAGTATCGGACCGGATGCCTGCCTTGGGGCAGATGAGGTTTGAGTTAGGCGTGAACCTCGGGGCCAGCCTTGGACTAGGATACAGACCGAGTTAGGCTTAGCCTGGTGCCGAAAGTGGGAAAAAGGACAGAGATTCCTTGATATTTCCTGGGGTGTTGGGAACTTTCGATGCCTGCTGGTTATACTAGTTCAGCAGAGGGTGTTGGCAACATGAACAAAAAAAAAAAAAACTTAACCTCGGAACGAAGTTCCTAAAGTGGGAGAGTAAACAACCCGCCCTAATAATCAAGAAAATAACAAAACTAATAAAATAATACAAAAATATAAGTAAAAAAAAATAAATGAATAATAAATAAATAAATAAATACGATATTAAAAGAAATAAATAAAGTAATAACCAAAATAACAAATAAAAAAATGATATTAAAAGAAATAAGTAATAAAAATAAAGGGAAATTATCAAAAAAATCAAAGGAAAATAAAAAAAATTAGCTTGCAGACACATGGAAGGTGGGCATGTAGCATGCAGACACATGGAGGGTGTGCTTGTGGTTTCCCATCCAATGTTTTTTCTATTTAAGGAATGATGAGGAGGATGGAGGGGGGATCATTCAGAGGTTCTGTCTTCATTCTCTTAGGAGAGTATTGAGACTTAGGAATACTGGCAGTAGTCGTTGATTGAGCGCTCGGGGGTGGCCAGTCGTAGCAGAATCTTGCACAATTGAGCCTACGGTTGGGAGGAGAGTCGTCCCCAAACCCTGTTGCGGTAAGCCTATTTCTTCACAAGTAGGCTCAGGTAAGCGTTTAAATTTAATGTTAATAAGTTTAATTAGATATCTGTATTTTGGGTTGTTACACACTGGTCTCGAAGGTACAAGCCATAAGATTTAGCCAGCTGCTTACATCGGAGTGCTTCCATTGCCCAACTGGCCATACAGGCCAGTTGTGCCTCCTTTTCTTGCACCTGTTGCCTTAGTGATTGTACCTCAATATCTGCCTGCAGTTCCCTTTCCTGTAGCTGTTGGTTGAATTCCTCAAGATCAACCTTGCATCTCTTCTTCCCCTTGAGGCTCTGTTGAGGGATCCTTGGCTGCCATGCCCTTTTCTTTCCCTTGTTCCTGCAGCTGGAGTTGCTGCCTGAGCAGCTCATTTTCTTCTCTCAATTTGGCTTGCTGGGAGCTTTCCACATGCTTTACTCTTGCCAGCTCCCTTTGTGCTTCCTTGAGCCTTTCCTCTAGAGGCCCAATATCCGCTACTCCCTTAGATTTAGCTATCCTCATCCACGTGTGGGTTCGTACCCATTCTTCTTCTAGTGCTAAAAACAGTGGCACTGTAAAATTTTGGGGAATAATTCTGCCTGCTTCCAAAAAGTTATAATAAGAGCCCAAGTTGGGCTGTGGGCTTGGTTCCATGATAACATCAGGTTTTTCCTCCTTTGGTGGTGACTTGGCTGCTCCCTCCTCCTCTGGTGGTGACTCAACTGCCTTCTCCTCCATCTGCTCAGTTTCCTTCAGCCTAGCCAGAGTTTCCTGTAGAATAGCCTCAGCATCCTGTAGAGAGGCTTGTGAGCTCATTTTTTCCACTTTGTCCTTCCATGAAGATGTTTTTGGGCTCCCCCTCTCATAAGTAATGGAGGCTTTTGAGGGGGATTTATCCCTTGGCGTGGTAGGAGTATCCACAATAATGATAGGTTCTTTGGATGGAGGCTGGGGTCTGCCAGTCTTAATTCTCACACTCCTTCTTGCTTTGAAATATAGAGGAGTCTCCTGTTTTCGTTTTTCTTTTGGCTTGGGAGGAGTACTTAGGGCGGCCAGCATAGCTGTTGCCTCCCTAGCTAGGATTTCAGCCGATTTCTCCTACTGTTGTTCTCCTTTTGTACTTCCTGTAGAAAGTCCTGTAGCGGTTGCTTTCTGGCTTCATGTAGAAGCCGTTTTCAATTTTCCTGTAGAGGGACCTTGTTGTTTCCCTGAAGGAATTCTCTGCTCCCCCCTTGTAGGACCACTCTATTGCTTCCCTGTAGGAGCACTGTGTTGCTTCCCTGTAGGAGCACTTTGTTGCTTTCCTGTAGGGGTACTCTACTGTTTTCCTGTAGGGGTACTCTGTTGTTTTCCTGTAGGAGTACCCTGTTGTTTTCCTGTAGGAGTCGAGGGCACAGTTTTAGCCTACTTGGCTGCGGGAAATTTTTCTTTTATTTTGGCCGAGGTAGCCTTAGGGGTGCCCTTACTGTCCTGGACTTTCTCAATCTGCTCTGCCCTGCTCTGTAGTCGTTTTTCTCTGGGCGTTGGGGAAATCCCATCATCCCCTATTTTGGCAGCTTTCTTTACTAGTGTTCCTTTTTGCTCCTTCTTGGGAGCTTTGCCCTGGGTGTCCTGTCTTTTGGTCTTCTTCTCGGCCTGAGTAGGCTCCTTCTCTTCACTGCTGGAGGAAGTAAGCTCCTCAGCTAAAACTCGGATGTCATCATCCTTTGTCATATTCTGGAAAATCTCCCATGAGAGAGGGACAGTGAAAGTGTGGAGTGCATCTTCCACGAGGAGCTTTATAAGCCCATGATGTGCTAGCTAGTCTGGTGTCCCTTCTCTGAGTTTGGTGGCACATTCAGTCATGGACTGCAAAAGGAAGTATGGAATCCTCAATTTCTGCTCCGAGGGGAGGTCCATGTGGTGCCTGAGTTCTGTGAGCAGCCGAAAATGATAACCATGTATGATACTAAACCACCCCTCGCAAGTGATATACTTCATAATTTGGAGGCTGTCTTCACTCCAGAACGGTTGTAGGCTAGTCCTCCTCACTCCGTTTTTATCCTCTGAGAATTGTTCTTCAAGAAAGAAGAATTATTCTTTAGCCTTCTTACCCAGCTTCCTTTCCTCCTTATCCCACGAGATTCCCATTGGAAGATCAGTCACCCTGCTGATGAGCTGCGGTGTGAGTCTGAGGGTTAGTCCCCTGAAATTGACGATGGCCAATGTTTTTGACTTCGGCTCCAGGGACCGAAGGAATTCTTCTGTAATTTCATCGGCGTGCCCCTGGAGCTTGTCACAAAATGACATCCATTGTGCACGGGAGAACAGTTCTACTACCTCAGGAGTCTCCCGTAACTTCTTTGAGTCTGATGGTTCCTTACGAATGAACCCACCTGGCATGATCAAATTCTGTGTTTGCGCTCTCAGACTGAGAATTCTGAGCTGATTCTTTCCTTAGAGCGGAAAAAAAAAAGAGACCTTTGGTCGATTACCCTGCTGAATTTTCCTGCTCAGATGTACAGAAGAAGGATTTCAAGAATTTCCACTCGAAGCGCAGAGCTACGTCTCCTTTATACACGCAGTGGCATAAAAGTTACAATTTTGACAGTGTTTCGGCAGGGTATCACCCTCTACAGGAAGGAATTTTCATTCCTGTGTGAAGAAAGTTTCTCATGCAGATGACTACGATGATTCTAGCAGCGACACATATATCAAACCAGACAGAATTTCACTTGAATTTTCCTACCCCTTTTCTACGTCGATTGCACCACCTTTGAAAAGAAATTTTCTTTGCATGGGGAGGTTAAATTCTGCCTACCTATGAAATTCGCCACCCTTGATGTGAACAGTCTGCACTGCTGCGGATTTGTTTCCTGTAGGAATTCGTTCTTGGCTTCTGGAGGAGTTTACGGCAGCGCAGGACCAGTCTGAGCGGCAGCAGGACGCTTGAATCGGGTAGAAAACTTCGGGTTAATCACTTGCAGAGGAAGAGGATGCACATTTGGCTGGGAAACGGTTGTTTTATAAATGACTGCAGTGTGTCATAAAAATCCACCGGCCGATTTCGAATTGCTGCGAAATCCATGGCGCGGGGTTGAGCTGTCCCTGATGGTCCATTGGCCGACGTCACCGTAATCATATCCCAGCGTGCCCCTGACCGCCGAATCCTCTCCGCTGGAGTTACCGCCGCCAATCTTGTCATAGCTCTGCTTCTTCCCGACTGGACATTTCCCACGTGCCAATTATTCATCCTTCCTACACAATCGATCCAGTTCGGATCCTACGAGGCCGCTTGACGGGCTGTGGTGGCCAGTTGAGCGGAAACCAACCTTGTTCAATCCGCCCATTTTCAAAGTTGTGCACATTCAGAGTATAGTTTATGCTATGGGACGAAATAAGGTTAGTTACTTACCTGTGCGGCCGTGGACGTGATTTCTTCCAGGGTTCAAGACGATGGATGCCGGATCTGCGTGTTGCTGCTCTGTGGTTAGGTGCTGGAGCTTCCCTGCATTGGCTGTTGCCGGCTGGAAGTCTTGGAGACCCACTCCTCTGGTGGCGAACATGGCATGCACTGATCTTGTGAGCTGCTAGTGTCTTCGTGGCAGGTACTCCAGCTGGATCAGCTGCTACAGGATTCCTGTAGGACATCCTGTAGTTGTTTCTCCTCCTGGGGTGCATGCTGACATAATTCGACTCTTATTGCACAGGTGAAAGGTCTTGAGGTCACCTAACAGGTGAGCGCTCGAGCCTTAGGAGACCTTGTTTCTGAAATTGAAAAGAAATACAATTTTCCTTATTTGAAAAATAGAGCTTTCTTTGCATGTGCAGGTATGCTTGCTCAGATTGGAGTGGTGGTAGTGAAAAGAGGTGGAGCGAGTGGGGGATGATAGAAAATGGTGGTTGCATGCCCCCTCAGTTGACTTAAAGCTCCAAATCTCTCCTTGTAGTTGATTCTAGCCCACTCAAACATTCTACAGGAAGTTTCCTGTAGAAATACAAAACTTCCTATAGAAAGTCCTGTAGCTTCCTGTAGAAGGCCAAACCATGATCCGATTGTGCCCAAACTTTGCAAAAATGAGTGTTCATGGTGGATGTGCATGAGAGGTTTTCTGGTAGCTTGATAGGAACCTGTGTCTGTGAGTTGACAGTTCTCCTTTGGTGCGTTGTATACCTGCAAAACTTCAAAGATCAGCTGATTTTTTTCTTCTTGTTCTCTTTTTTCTTTTTTTTCTTCTTTTTTTTAAGAGACAACAGGGGCGCCTCAATGAGGTTTTCACCCCTACCGCCTACCCTGGGCACCTTGAAAAGGTTTTCAACCAAGGATCTTTTATTCCCATTCTCTCCTTTTTTTTTAGAAAGACAGCAGGAGTGCCTCAATGAGGTTTTCACTCCTACTACCTGCCTTGGGCGCCTCAGAAAGGTTTTCACCCAAGGATCTTTTTTCTTTTTTTTCTTTCTTTTTTTCTTTTTTCTTTTTTTTTCAGAATATGAAATGAGGTTCAGGGTGTGCCCAAAACAGAGGCAAAACCCTTCTCTATGACCAGCACTGATTTTTCCATACTTTTGACAAACTCTTGCCTTGACAGAGGCTTCCTGTAGATCTTGAATCGATGTCCATTGACAAGCATGGAGATGGCTTCTTCATCAATAGTTCGGATAAGAACAGAGCCATTATCATTACACTTTTCTACTGCATATGGTCCCAGCCACCTCGTTCTCAGTTTTCCCTTGAAATCCTTATGTCTGGAATCATATAGCAGTGCCCAATCTCCCGGCTGGAATTGTTTGTCATTGAGGTGTCGGTCATGCCACACCTTCCTCTGAAGTTTAGTCACTTCTGAGTGGAGGAGGGCCTGCATTCGAAGTTCATCCAACCCATTCAGCTGCATTAACCTTTCTTGTTGAGTATGACTGAGGTCTAGGTCCAACTGAGCTGCCATTCTCAAGATGTTGTACTCAAACTCGATTGACAGCAAAGCTCTCTTCCCATAGACCAGCTCATAGGGTGTGAAACTGGTTGTGGTCTTCCAAGTGGTGTTGTAGGCCCAGATGGCCTCAACCAGGCGATCTGCCCAATCCTTTCTACTACTGCTCACCACCTTTCTCAAGATCCCCTCTAATGCTATGTTGGTGACTTCCACTTGCCCATTCGCTTGAGGATGATATGGGGTTGAAGTCCTATGCTTGATTCTGTGATGAGCAAGGAGATCTTCAATCAAATTGGAGGTGAAATGGCTTCCTTGATCGGTGACTATCTCTCTTGGGTAGCCAAATTTGTAGAAAATGTTTTCCCTTAAGAACTCGGCCACCTTTTCTTCTGTTGCTGCTTTGATTGCTTTGGTCTCTGCCCACTTTGTCAGATAATCTGTGCACGCAATGATGTAAGACTTTTGCCTTGAAGGAGGGTTGATGGGGCCCACAAAGTCCATACCCCACTTCTCAAATGGCTCAAGAGTCACCTGAAGTTGGAGAGGCATTCCATCCCTTGGGGTTGGTTTCCCCATCCTTTGGCATCGGTCACATTGGCTGATATATCTTCTGACATCTGCATGAAGAGTGGGCCAATAGTAGCCTACCTGTAGAATCTTGAAGGCAGTCCTCTTGGCTGCAAAATGTCCTCCACAAGGTCCATCGTGACAAGTTAGGAGAATGTCAAAGACTTCCTCATCCCTTAAACAACGTCTTAAGATCTGATCAGGGCCAAGTTTGAACAAGTTGCCCCCGATCCAAGTAAATGAGGCACTTTTTCTCACAATTCTACTCTTCTCCTTCGAGGATAGATGCAGAGGGAACTGTGTTGAGACCAAATAGTTTGTTATATCAGCAAACCACGGGGAGAGTACGGAGATGGAAAACAGATGCTCATCCAGCATCTGGTTATCCACGGTTCCTTCTTCACCTGCAGGCAAATCCAGTCTAGACAAGAAGTCAGCAACAACATTTCCTCTACCTACTTTTTCAACAATGGTCAAATCAAACTGCTGCAATAAAAGTAAGCATCTAATAATACGAGCATTCACATCAGGCTTATTCATTAAATATCAGATTGCAACATGGTCAGTGTGTACAAATGTTTGATAGCCAGTGATATAGTGTCGGAACTTGTTTAGGGCATGGACCGCAGCCAGGAACTCTTTCTCGGTTACCGTGTAATTCATTTATGCCTTGGATAAGTTTTTACTGACAAAGTATATAGCATATGGGAGTTTCTCTTCAACTTGTCCTAAGGCTGCCCCTATGGCTTTGTTCGAGGCATCCGTGTGGATGTGGAAAGGTAGGGCCCAGTTTGGGCCTCTCAGAATTGGAGCAAACACCAACCTATCCTTTAATTCATTCAGAGCCTTCTGGCAGTCATCCGACCACTTAAATTCAACATCTTTTGCTAAGAGGCCAAACAATAGCGAGGCCAGCTTACTAAAGTCTTTAATGAACCTACGATAATATCCTGCTAAGCCTAAGAAACTCCGGACATCTCTCACCTTTTGAGGAGGTGGGACCCTTTTGATGATAGCAACTTTATTGGGGTCCACCTGTAACCCTTGGCAAGAGATGGTATGGCCTAACACGGTCCCTTCAATCATCAGGAACTCACATTTCTCAGAACTAAGGGACAGATTCATCTCGATGCACTTACTCAAAACTTTTCCCAGGTTGGATAAGGCTTCCTGGAAGCTCGACCCGTAAGGAGTAAAGTCATCCATATAGATTTCTACCGAATCATGGACCAAATCGGCAAAGATGCTTAACACAGCCCTCTGGAACGTGGCAGGGGCATTACATAGCCCGAAGGGAAAAACAAGGTAGGCAAAGGTACCCCATGGACAAGTGAAAGTGGTCTTATCCTGGTCTTCCGGGCTGATTTGAATCTGGTTGTACCCACTGAACCCATCTAGGAAAGAGAAAAATCTCTTTCCTGCCAGA
>APFE031129140.1:0-19770 GCA_000404065.3 Pinus taeda
CATCAACCCATGGTACTCAACCACCCATATTATTCATCAAACCATGGAATTTACCCATGGTATTGTAAATGGCATCCGCCCGTGGTATTGTAAAATCCACCCATGGTATTCATTCACCCATGGAATTGACCCGTGGTATTGTAACTGGAAAATACTATAAATAACAAGTCACATTTTGTAAAAGGACAGATGGTCCGCCACAATGTAGCCTTTATAGCTCAGAGGCATGTAGCCACACATCTCTTCTCAGATATAAGCTACCATTGCCCTAGCTGGTTTATTTCCACTTGGGTTTTAATAAAAAGTTTCTTTGTGGTTTTGTTTATTGGGCATTCTCCTATTTTTTTCTTCTAGCATTTCAAATTTTCAGATCTTGGGGGACTCTACCCCAAGATCCATTTCAATCTTTTAGATCTTGGGGGCCTCCCCCCAAGATCCGGATCAAGTTTCCACCAACTCTCCTTCTCCTAATTTGAGCTTTGATCTAGTGAGCATTCATAGCTAAACCAACACAAGCTTGTCTAACCTTATAGCCGAGTGCTCTGATACCACTTGATCTGATAATCACCCTATGAGTAACCTCAGTTGAAGATTTATTAAACAAAAGGTATTACAGACTCATGTGCTGGTGTGTGTGTGTTCTGTGTTATTGAAACAACATATCGATCAGATTGCCAATACACAGACATTTAAATGGAAAGACAACAGAGAAATACAGTAAGCAACACAAAGACACAAACAGTTTTTTTAATAAAGATTTCACCCTATTCTCCAGGGCTACGTCTCTGGTCTAGCTTCAGTGGTGGCCTTGTTTTATTGTGTCTTTAAGCAGAGAAATTACAATACAGGGACTCAATGTGAGTTCTCCTGAAGCATATTTTGCTAGGTAGGATGGTTCTTGGATTCCCCAAGCCACTCGGAGTACACAGACTCTTGTTCTTCCTACCAGCTCTGTGACCCTTGGTCTACAGTGGAAAGAGCCGAATGTGATGCTCAATGTGAACATATTCCTCTATGGGAAGGCTTGAATCTTCAAGCTCTCTGGTGCTCGATGCTGCCTGTGGTCAGCTCAGCCCTCTGTTTCCTCTGCTTGGCTTTACTATTCTCTGTGTTCAGTCCTCCTCTCGGGTGCACTGTTCACTGTCTCTCTTGGTCGCTTAGACTCCTCTAAAAATCTCCTCTTCAACTGTCTCTATTCCTGGCTTTAACCATTCAATCCCTATGCCTGTTCTGTTCCTCTCCCGCCTACGTCGATTCTCCTTCTGCAGCTGCACTTGGAGTTTCGTGTTCGGCATCAACATGAACACTCGGGAAGTGCCACATGTCCCCATCGGAATAGCGCCAGTCTGCTCGTCGATTCATTTCTTTGGTTATGTCGCGGATACATTCTTTCTCCACTGTGGTGGTCAACGGATTCCAAATTCATTTAAATCGCGGCTTAATTCCCTATTGATTTCACTTCTTTTTGTCAGGCACAATCTCAGTCGTCCGATCTGGGCTCCTCCAGATCCAATGTCATACGCACGTCGAGTGTGGTTTACTTGCTCGACCAATAGTACGCGATAACGACGGTTTTTCTCTCACCTCCGCTACCACGCGTCGATCGCTGAGTGGGATCGCTCTGCTCTCCTCCAAAACCTCTTACCATTCAAGGGCGCCCTGATCAATACCGCTGGTTTTCCAAAGCATGGGTCCCACCTTTGTCCTTTAGTGCTTTTTGTTTCTTCGCCCACGGTTCTCCAGCCCCCAACGTGACTGAGTCCTTAAGGCTTTTCCATTTTAGCCTTATTTTCCCAGCGATGCGTGATTAGCGCATCAAAATCGACTCCTTTTCCCGATCTGGGGCTCCCAGGGGCTGCTTTGACCTCTTGCGCAATCTCCATGGGCCTCGGTTAGTGCGCTTTGACCGAGGTCCTCATCATTCCACATGGGCTGCCATGGCCACTGGTTCAAGGCATTTTTTGATCGTTATCTTGGAATTTTCAAGGATTTTTTCAACTCGATATAGTCAAGGTTCTTGACAGTCTTTTGTGGATCCGATTCGGATCAATCCTTGTAAGGGATAGCTATTTTACCGACATGTTGAATACTATCTGAAGAGGCTGGTTCAGATGAAAATTAAGTCAATTAGCCTATCGTAATGAACTTTCCATTATGAGGAAACTTGATAAGCCGAAAGACCGATGAAACAATAACAGTCATAACATAAGACCAACTGCGACCCAAGAGAAGGTTGTAATCTAGAGGCGCATCAACCACTTCCACATCTAGATTTACAGTTTTTCCTTCAACCCCTATAGGTAAATCCTACAAAATGCCAAAAGGATGGAACCCTTGGCCATCAAAAGCCTTTAGAATCATCGAGGATTGATTGAGTGTCGGAGAACAAAGCAATCTCCAACACTAGATCGACATAATACACGTAGAAGCTACCTCATCAATCACAATCCGAAAGCAAAGTCTATTTTTGACTAACACTGGAATCTGGAAAGCCATTTGATGAGGTAGGCGAGGTGTACTATTCTCTAAATCGAAGTTTATTAGGTTCGCATCCTGAATACCAACAAATCCTATAGCAGACAATAGTAATTTACACTTTGCTGGGAATGATTGTAGCACCTCCAAAGCCGACATTGCTGAAGGGGAAATAACTAAGTCTTCAACAATGCTATAATTCTGACCAACTCTCGCATGTGGATTGAAATATGACTTTCGAAGTATACCTTTAGCAGGCAGTTTGATTACTAAGTCTAGGTTAGGTTTCTCAATCTATAGTGGATCAGAACCAAAAGGAGTTGAAATTGATGGGTTTGAATTAGAAGGTTCTGCTTCTTTACCACCAACAGGATTTTTACTACCATAATCTTGCAATTGCGTCGCAATCCTGACATGAAATATCATCATAATGGATTCTTCTGAGGCATTTGAGGAAGAACCAATAATCTTACTATCTTGGCTAGGAAAAGGATCCTTCAAGATAGCAGGCGTTTGAAAACCTTTGACGATTTTCTAAACCTCAGCTCGATATGGGCAGTCTCTTGTAAAATGCTCCTCGTCACAAATGAGACAAGGATAGCGAGGTTTACATTTCTCATCAGTAGATTCATTTTTATCTGATTTCTCTTTTGATTTTTGCTTATTTTTCTTCTTCCCCTTCTTTTTACTGTCGTATTTCAATTTGGCTGTAGATGATTCTACAACATGGATATCGGCAGGAATTTCAGTGGAAGAGTCTCCTGTTTGGGAATCTGGTAACGTTATAATAGGAGAAGATTTCTTTGAAGATTTCTTCTTGCTTTTGGTACTAACTGAACCAATCATACCATCAGCGGCATGAGACCCTGAAGGAGCTGCAGTTATTTGATTGTGTTTTGGAAGGTCAAGGAGTTTTTCATGTAAAGTACCTGACTACGTATAGACGAGGTCAAGGTACTGAGCCGAAGCAATTACTTGCTCTTCAGTAACAACTCCTGCCTTAGCTACATCTTCAGCGATTTTAGGTAATAATGATTTAACGAACCATTCTACTAAAATTTGATCCAAAATAAAAACTTTCACTAAACGTCGTCTACGTTGCCATTCATGAATATGATCTGAAATGTATGTGGACGTTGATTGTTTTAATGAAGTTAATATTTCCGTGCCATTATCGTATCTGATAGACAACTAAAAATGAGTTAAGAAAGATGTGGCTAACTGACTAAAATTATAAAAAGAGCCTCGTGGTAACTCAATGTACCATTTGGCAGCAAGACCAATCAGAGTGCATTGAAAAAGACATAAGCGAATTGAATCATCGATAATGGAATTAGATGCACACTAGAGGTGATAAGTCATCACATGATTTGAAGGATCTTCTCCTAACTTACCCTAAAACTTTGGGATATCATTGGGTAATTTATTAGGCATTGGCGGCCAATACAGAAGATAGTAAATTGGATCGTTCGTGAGGTGCGACAAATTAGGTAAATCCAAAGTTACAATAAAAGGTAATTGATGGTTAGGGTCGCAAAAACCTTGGGTAACAAGACCAACCCTAGGAGGAGGATATCCAGGATAACCTAGAATTGGACTTGCATTAGGAATATTATATCCTCCCAGAAAACCAGGATTAACTGGACCAAATTGGGGTTGTTGAGGTTGCTGATAAGTATATCCAAGGTACGGTTGATACTGATAAACTGGGTTTTGTATAGTAGGACCGAATTGATACTATCCTTGGTATGGTTGATAAGTGAATTGTGGTTGACTTGTGACAACCGTACTTGGACCAGGTTGTCCTACAGGCATCTGAAATGAAGCCTGAACTGTAGGTCCTGACTGTGGTAAAGAGGCTTGAGGAATTTGCACTGACACAGGAACCGTAGAAACCGGAGCTATTGATACTCCAGAAGTAGGTGGGGTAGATTGAACATAAGTTGTAGTAGTTGGAGCAGTAGCTTGAGGCGGAGTTTGAGGTGAACTAGGCCCAGGCTGATGAACTACACCAGGTGCAGAAGTTTGAACAGTAGGCTGGACAGGTTGCTGGGTTGGACCAGAAACCAAAGGTTGTTCAGTTGACTTGATAACTACACATTAGGTTGCAAACTTTGTTGAGTTTGATATGGATCCCACACCCTGTTCATTCTGGGGTATGAACCCATAAAACATTGATCGTATTGAGGACCGTAACCAGGTTGAGCGTAGGGCTGATAATTGAGAGGTACATTTCCAGCTCCATGTACAAATGGTTGACCAGAAGGCGGTTGGAAACCTTGAGTTGGGTACTAGCCTTGAGGTTGATAACCTTGAGGCATGTACTGAAACTGGGGTTGACCTTGAGGTATATATTGATACTGGGGTTGACCTTGAGGTATGTACTAAGTCTGGGGTTGACCTTGAGGTATGTACTATCCTAAAGGTATGTACTGTCCTTGAGGTTGCCCCACAGGTGGTAACTGACTACCTTGAGGTTGCCCCCTAGGCAGTAATTGAGTACCTTGAGGTTTCCCCCCAGGTGGTAACTGACTACCTTGAGGTTGCCCTCCAGGCGGTAACTAACTACCTTGAGGTTGCCCTCTAGA
Organism: Pinus taeda; assembly: GCA_000404065.3. Classification (NCBI taxonomy): domain Eukaryota; kingdom Viridiplantae; phylum Streptophyta; class Pinopsida; order Pinales; family Pinaceae; genus Pinus; species Pinus taeda. Next base: position 5,064 of record APFE031129140.1, read on the forward strand.
CAGTAACTGACTACCTTGAGTTTGTGAATTTGGAATAGTGCCAGACATCATAAGAATTTCTTCTACGCTCAACGGTTGAGTTCCATTATTACCAGCTGATATCTCATGTTCAATTGGTTGAGGAGATGCTCCTCAAAAAGTACTAGTGAGTGAATAATACCCCGAAGGAAAAGAAGGACCGCCATATAAAAATGTTTCCGGTGTTTGGGAAAACATGGATGACCGTTTCGACATATTCAAAGGAGGATAATAACCTCTGGGTGTAGGATGAAAAGGAATTCGAGGTGGTGAAAAAATAAGACCCGAGTTTTCTAAAAAGTTCGTTAATTATACGTACCAAGCATCACTCCTAAAAGGACTGTATAAAATTGATTCACACTCCCTAAGTTCTAAAGTCAGTTTATTTTCCTGGAGAGTTATATCTTCGTCTAGACTAACAAGTTTTTCAATAGAAATGAGTCTAGAAGGAAGATTTTGGGTAATGATACTTCCTACCCTGGGTGAACCAGGACCACTAGAAGTTGGTGAAGTATATCCTGAAGATGGAGTAGCAGCAGGTTCGGTTTCAAGCTCAGAAATTTTAGGTTCTTCAATTAACTCACTAGTAGGAGAAATACTGCCAGTAAATTTGGAAAATGAAATTGGTTCAGAAATATTATTTGTTGCTTGAACTTGATAATCAGGATGAAAAATTAAAGATGACTCTCCAGATTTCGATGACCCAACTCTACTGTCACTAGGTGATACAAGAGCTTGTAGCCATTCAAGCTGGCTTGGTGTATACTTTGGAGTTTGCCCTCGAAGTCTACGGGATTGTCTCGGTAATTCAACCACGATTAAATATTTAATTACTCACACACAAACAAAGAAAATCTCAATAAAACCACCTAAAGTCTCTAAAGAACCAAACAATTGAATCACATGCCTAAAAAACCTAAGAGTTCAAACCACACTCAAAAAGTAACTTTCTGTACCAAAAACACTAGTTGGTGATGAAATAAAACGTTGTAGAATTTAATACAGAAAGGGCGGTTGGAACAGTTTCCCTGACAACCTGCTTAATGAAACAGACTGGCACAAGTTTCTTCGCAAAACCGTCTAGAGTGAAGAGAACCCCCTAGAGAGTCCAAGTGAGTCTAGTCGACATCTGCTCCAAGTACAGTGATACCCATCCTTCAACATCACCTTAGGAAATAATCTTAAGTTTATGGACACTAAGGTTACCAACAATAACAAATACAACTGGGGGAAAAGTCTACGATCCGATCTACATGCAAGGGCAGAGTAACAAAGCTCAATCCCCTTGAAGGCTCCTTGACATGATCAATCCCAGGTTTACCAATAAGTGACCCCAAGCTCCTTGACAATGGTTAATCCGAGGTTTACCATTTATAATACGCACAAATCTTCTATCTTTCCCAATGAGATAGACTTGATTGTCTCAAAGGTTCGGACATGATCTCGTGATTGACTCCTTTAAGAGAAGCTTCCTAGATAATATCAATTACAATTGGATTTATTTCCTACCGCAAGATATAGCTACTTGTTTGTTTTAACTATCTTGGAGAGTTAATTACTCTCTACTCCAAGATACTAGCCTAAGTTATATTGGTGATAGGAGCCCTAGAAATAAAAAGATTGCTAGATCAATTTTAATTAAGCGTTACTTTTATGGGTTGTTTCTTAAGTCAATAGGTATGGAAATTAAACTTTGATGGTGTGAAGACTCGACTCCAAAAACACTAAAAAATGCACCTAAAATGATAAACAATTCATTTTTCCTTCAATGAATTTCTAGCTAAAATAAAGAGTTTGAGAATGTAATTTTTTTGAACCAAAAAAAAAAATAAAATCTTTCTTTCAACATGTAAATAAAAGGAATTTTTTTATTATTTTTCAATAAGAACTCAAAACGAGACTACTAGTTATGCTCACAATAAATCCCTTTTCTTTTTCAACACTCAAAACTACAAAAAACAATTCTTTCAAAAGAGATTCTACAATTTCTAGAAAACACTCAAAACTACAAAAAACTAATCTTGAGATCTAAAAACCTAATGTATAAAAGCTTCAAATATTTTTGAAGATGTTTTACTTAGTTATTCAGTAAACTAAGGATTAATTCGTTCAGAATAACAAATCAATCAAAAAACATCCAGTTATGTTTCCTTTTATAAAAATGAAATTCAAAACTTATGACCAAGTTTGTTCAAAGATTTGCAAAGAGAAAACGAAATCTATTTCTCACCAAGGGCAGATTTAACAAACTTGCCAATCTCATCAAGAAGACAAAAAGACACCAGGGTGATCTAAGATTTCTTAGGCTTCTAATCTTTGAGTCACTACAGAGACCAAGTGAAAACCAATCTAGGCATGCAAAACTTCTAGAAAATCATCTAAAACAAAAATACAAATGGAACTTATTCACAAGAGATTTTTGACAGAACACATGCAGATCTGGGTAGATACAAAAAGTCATAAATGAAACCTAAACTTAACTAGAAGAAAACATTTTAGGTTTTTCAAAAAAATTCTCAAGGTCCACAAGCTTCCAGAAGAACCAGATGCAGTGCCACTCTGTGTACCAAAGGAAAAGTGCAGAGATGTCCACACTATTTGTAAAAAGAAAGTGCGGTCCTTTGAAAATTTTGAAAAAACAAAAATCAATCTAGATCCTAAAAACCACCCAATCCCACACACATCAAGCAAAAATTAGAAACAAGAACAATTTTCTCAAGTCAAAGACAAAGGAAAACCAAAAACCAAATTCAGTTCCCCAGCGGAGTCGCCAATTTGTTGGTTGGATAAATCGATCTTGCAGACAAGACCGATCTCCCTAGTATCAAAAGATATCTAGAAACAAGCAGAACAAGAAAATCTACCTTTCTCTAGCCATATTACGATTCATTAATAGAAACTATAGAGGTGTTTAGACCCTACCTTAAGTCCAACGCTAGTTTGTAGCAGCCATCCTTCAACCATCCGAAAGAGTTTCCTTTTGAGAACCTGCAATCACAAACAAGTACACATCAAACAACACCTGCATAGCTAATATAATAAATCATGTTCATTATGGTGATCAAGGAATCCATAAAATAAACCATAAAACATAGCTTATTGAGAAAAATAAACTTGTTTGTATTGACTTTGAAATAGAAGAACCTTACAACCTTTGGTGCCTTGATGTTATACAAGCTCTTCCGAGGGTCCAAAACAAGAATCTCCTTTTCTTTGACAAGCTTCACACTCTTCCAAATGAGATCAAAGAGGTATGTAATCTCTCCTCACAAAATCTCAATTAGGAAGACTAAGTTCCAGCAACATTTTACCTCAAAAATTTTCAGCTTTCAACCTATCCAGTAACCAGCCCAATGCTTCATTTTATAGTGCAAATGAAGGAGGTTGCAGGCCCACCTATGAAAGGATAGAGTCCTCCTTCAAAGGGATAAGATCCTCACATCAAGGGGTTAGCTCCTTAAGATATGGGATGCATGAACCTTAAAGGAGTGAACTTGCCACCTCAAGATTCCTTCCAGAAGCTTCTAGAAATGACTCAAAGTGAGTTTTTAAGAATATACTTGTGCCTTTTTAACTTTTACAGGGGTCCGCACCCATAATACAGAGACAGAGCAGTCAAGTGTTTAGGGGACATGACCATTAGGTGCGGGACCGCAGGTAATGCTAAGAGAAAGTGTGGAACCAGAGTTTTAGAGACTTTAAGGGCTTTCTCTTATTTTCAAGGCTTGATATGAATAACTAAGGCTTAAGACTTGCAAAGGAGGAAAGTATGAGTGGTGATGGACTCAATAAGATTGCAGAATGTCAAGGTGACAATTTTTGTGCAACAAGATCCATAAGATCTTTTCCTACTCTTTCCCTATTGAGCTATATGAGTGGATTGCAAAGCTAGCAGATAGCCAAGGAAGGTGGAAACTTGACTATCCTATTGTGTGGACCCTAGGGCTAGTGTGAAGGTTGGAAGCATCAAATGATAAGATTGCTCACGTTGTCGATCATTGGCTCGATTGTGTCATAGGAGGATTTGTTATTGAATTCGTGGTCGACACCTTAGTCAGCTATAGCAAGGTGGACTGACACTTTTTCAAAGGATTGCAAGGTAAGTACGTAAAATCTTTGAATACATGGATTAAAATGTTGTTGTGCGAAAAACGAGTTATGCAGCTACCTTGATGTTCAAGACTACGCAAGGCAGAAAAATTTACAGAAATGGAGGAAATAAGGGTCCAACATATAACCCCTTGATTTCGCCTCCAAGAAGGGATGAAGAAGCGATAGCAAAGGTTTCTCCACGAAGCACTATTCAATTAATAAGACAAGGATTCCCATGAATGTCACCTCTGCCTACACCACCTCCGACTTCACCGCCATCTCCTCCAACTTCACCCGTACCACCTCCACCTCCACCATGGTTCAGTATGGAAAATATAGTGAAGTTTCCTTTATTCAAAGGCTTGGGAAATGAGGACCCGGACCAATTTTGGTTCGTTGTGAGGGTTGTATGGGAAGCTCAATGTGTTACAGATGACCACATAAAGAACATGGCACTAGTTAGTTCTCTGCAAGATTGCGTGCTAGTACTCTAATGATAGCCCGAATGCTAGAATAGTAGACATCCAGGCAGCAATAAATAGGAAATTTAGTAGGCCTAAATCTAAGGCACAGTCGATTGTGGGATTCAAATAGATTGTGATGTGACCAGACAAGACACCTTGGGAACTATATTAGAGGTTGAAATGTACAATCCATGAAGCCAACATGAATTTGACAAATGGACAACATCACGAGTGGTTTGTGGCTTCGCTACTACCACACTTAAGGAGTGCATTGTCGCAGCAGAAGATAACAACTTAGGTAGAATCCTTGGAGATAGCCATGAGACTACATGAGACCTTGATGCAAGATCCTAATCTAGGCGTTCAGCAAATCCATACGCAGCTGAAGAATATGTGCCTTGAGATGCAAGGTTTGAAGCAGGACAAGACAGTTCGACCAGAGGTACATGAGGAAGTATGGTGCTTTAAATGCAAGAGTCGGAGTCATGACAAAGACCACTGCTTGGTCTTTGTGAATTACCTTGTAGGGGGAGGACCTATTCCTTTAAGGTCAGAAGCTCAAGCAGGACCTAGTACGGGGCCTCTATTATGGTGTGCTATGTGTCAAGTAGCTGGAAAACATGTCACAGATAACTATCACTTGCTATAGAAGTATGTACAAGCACTGCAATAGTTGTTTTGCAACTTTTGTAGGTCGGTAGGACATGATGAGCGTACTTGCAAGAGTTATGAATTGATGATGGATAGAACTCTCGCCTACAGGGTTCAAGCCAAAACACAGCCCCTTGATTAGAATGCAGGGATGGCGAAGACAAGATTTCAGGGGTGTGAACGAGGCCGTGGCGGAGGAGAACCTAGTAGAGGTCGCAAACAGTGGATTTGCAACAATTGTGGAGGATCGGGACACTATGCCCACGATTGCACTAATCCAATGCATCCATTGTGTAAGTATTGCACATTGTTTGATCATGAAACAAAATACTATCCTATGCTAATAGCTAGGACACGAGGCAAAGGGGTGCTACCACCTCCACTGACTCATAACCTGCAGATGATGAGGTCTGAGCCACGCGAAGAAGATCCAAATGTATACATAGTGCTCAGGAGTGGGATCAAATAGGGGATGACAAGGGGAAATAGCCAAAAGGCAGTACATGGGTTTGCAAAGCCCCGATGAAAGAGGCTGAGTTCGATTTGGAGCGTGCTTGTGAAACCTTCATTGAAGCTAAGAAGAGCTTCGCTGAGGCCTCCACCTCAGGAAGCAAGGATAAGCCTGAGTCGAAGATGGACCCCTCTATGCTCACAACTTTCCTAGAAACTTGTATGAAGTTACTACGCGACAGTAAGGCTATGAAAGGGATACAAGAACTCATCAATAGATGCGCCGGAACCACGCCAGGTGAGCCTTGCATAGTATGAAATATTGGCAAGCATAAAACAAGGACGTGACAGGAGATGAGGCTGACCGCTCAAATAGGAGAGTATAAAATGGATTAGGTCATTTTGGACCTAGGGTCAAATGCAAATGTCGCGCCGAAGAAAAATTGGGAGCGAATGGGGAGACCTACAATGCAATGGTCTCCGATTCAACCACAGATGGCGAATTAGCAGAAAATCATCCCCATGGGGCAGCTATAGGGGGTGACCATGGATATTGAGGGAGTGAGCGTGCTGGTGGATTTTGAAGTAATAGAGATAGGGGATGATAGAAATCCCTACCCTGCACTCTTGGGAATTAACTAGGCAACTAATATGAATGGGGTAATCAATCTGAAGAAGTGAAAGATGATCTTTGAGAAGAAATCACTACATGTAATAATACCCCTAGATCCTACTGAAGGATCACGTTATACGAAACGAGTCCACGATTATGAGAGTGATGATGATTTGGACTGCATCTATAAGATAACATCACGAGACCAATACTAGGTGAATTCCACCACAGATGGACAGATAACATGGGATCGCGAGAGTTCCTGCACTTCGGATTCTGACAAAGAAATAGAATGCTGACAGAACCGGTTACACGAAGTAACTACACTGAATTGCAACATGATGACCTGGTCGCTATGCTATGTGTCATTAGAGGCAAGAAATCTGCCTATTTATGATGGTCTAAATGAGATAGATATCTTTTTTGATGCATTTGAAAGGGAGGTACCACAAAAGCAGCGCTTCTAGGCCTTGGACTGGGCACTGCGCACAACACCCTCAGGATGGTGGGGTACGCACAAGGGAAGCTTTGATGATTGGTGCGAATGTAGGAGGATGATGAGAACATGACTTGGGAAGCCTAATATGTGACTAACAGACAACTACGATGGACAGAATGATCCGCGCGCACATCTGGCCAAATGGACGCAGGCTTATGGAGAAAAGCCCCAACCTGAGTGGGTGCACCTATTCTGTCATACCCTAGATGTTATCCCAATGAATTGTTATATAGAAATAGAGCTCCACCATGGGACAAGTGACTGAGATATCCTAGGCAAAGGATTCATGATGACATTCAGTTTTGAGGACGGGTTTGAAAATATTGATGAGGCGCTACAAGAGGTGAAAGTCGCCATCTTTAGGATACTGCAAGATCCTTTAGACCTAATTTAGCCTGAATGGGCTACCCAACTAAGTCACGCACTTGAATGTTATAATGTAACTGTTGAAGATGAGGATGAGGATTCCTGGAAGATTAACATTCTGGAAACAGAAGGCCACCGCGAGGTTCAAGGACCACAGATTGAGAACCCTGATATAACCGCAAGTGAACTTTGGTACAGAGGAAAAACCCAAATTCATGAAAATTGGAGACTACTAGGACAATGTGACGGTGGATAAGGTCACTGAATTTCTCCACGAATACCAGGACTTATTCCCTACCAAGTTTACTGATTTGAAAGAAATAATCAGAGATCTAGGAGTGATGAAGATCACATTAAAGCCCACCACGAAGCCAGTTAAGCAGAGGCCTTACCACCTCAATCCAAAATACAAGGAAAAGGTCAGCTTAGAACTTGACAATATTCTAGTGGTAGGCATCATTGAGCCTATGGAAGAATCCGATTGGGTAAGCCTAATGGTGGTGCAAGAGAAGAAGTAGAAGGATGAGATAAAGATATGCGTGGATCTCAGAAAACTGAATGACGCTTGTGTGCATGATCCTTTCCCAACTCTGTTTACGGATGAAGCGTTGGAAAATGTAGGTGGGCAGGAAGCATATTACTTCACTAATGGGTTCTCTGGGTACCACCAAATCAAAATCGTGCCGGAGGATAGGAGCAAGACAACCTTCACAACTGAGTGGGTATGTTTTCAATACACCATAATTCTGTTTGGATTGAAGAATGCGCCTACAATATTTTCGCGTGTGGTTATTGCGGCATTCAAGGAATTTAATCATAAGTTCTTGGAGGTATATTTTGATGATTAGACTATATTTGGGCTGGTTAAGTGCCATGTAGCGAGCTTGCGTTTGATGCTAGATACTTGTCAAAGATACCAGATCACGCTCAATCTCAAGAAGTGTCTGTTTTTCATTCCTTTTGGAAACCTATTAGGGCATGCGGTTTGCAGAAAAGGACTGATGGTAGACCCCATGAAGATCGTGGTGATATTGAACTTGGAAGCATCGAGGAGTGTGAAACATATGCGCATTACTTTGGGATATATGGGATATTACAGAAATTTTATCAAAGGCAATGCCTAGATCACCGCGCCAATGGAAAAATTGTTGAAGGAGGATGTCACATTCTGCTGGAACAGTGACTATAAGAAAAGCTTGGATATATTGAAAGAAAAGATGGTTACCATACCGATTCTAGTCTTCCTGCACTAGAAGAAAGAGTTCAATATACATGTTGACACGTCATGTGTAGCGCTAGGGGTAGTACTAACACAAGATGAAGGCAAAGGCTTGGACCATCCTATCGCGTTCACAAGCTACAGATTATCCAAAGCAGAGAAGAAATATTCTACCACTGAATGGGAGGGGCTAGCTATGGTGTATGCGCTCCAGAAGTATCGGCACTATATTTTAGGAGGCCATTTTAAAATGTATAATGATCACTTTGTGCTGAAATACCTGGTCAATAAGCCTATGTTGGGGGGGCGAATCTATCGATGGCTCTTATTGTTCCAAGAGTATGATTTTGAAGTTGTTGTGAATCTTGGACGATTGAACGCAGGACTAGATCATCTGTTGCACATCGAAACAGGGGAGGAACCTACTAATTTGGAGGAAGGATTACTTGATGCACTGCTATTTGCAGTACATGTCGCAGATGGTCATTTTGAGGATATAATACACTTCCTAACAATGGGAACTACACTGGAGGGTTACACTGTCCAATAAAAGAAGGAATTAGTGGTGCGCACTGCAGATTTTTCTGTCATTGCTGGGAATCTATACAAAATGGGGTTTGATGAGATATTGCAAAGATATGTATTGGAGTTCAAGAGAAGCAGCATCCTCGCAGATGCTCATGGGGGTGCCACGGGAGGACACAGTGCAGGGAGAGAAACTACGCAGAAGATTCTAAGCGCAGGGTTGTGGTGGCCAACCCTTCATCAAGATTCAAAATCATATTGCAAGGCGTGTGATCTATGTTAGAGAATAGGCAAGCCATCACAAAGGGATGAAATGCCTTTAAATCCACAAATGATGTTGCAACCTTCCGAGAAATGGGTAATAGATTTTTTAGGACCCATTCATCCACAAGGGAAGACAGGGGCACGGTATATCATCACCACAATGGAATATTTGACACAATGGGTGGAGGCACAACTTGTGAAGGATTGCACAAGGGCGATGGCTGTAAAGTTCCTATTTGAGCACGTATTGACACGATTTGGATGTCCAAAGATTTTGATGAGTGATCGGGGTACACACTTTCTAAATCAAACAATTAGCACGCTAACAAAAGAATTTCAGGTATATCACTAGAAGAGCACACCTTATCACCCATAGACTAGCGAGACAGTGGAGGCATTCAACAAAGTGCTTGAAAACACGTTGACCAAGGTTTGCAATGCTCAGTGAAAAGATTGGGACCTACACATACTTGCAGTGTTATGGGCTTATTGGATGACGTGCAAGAAGTTAACGGGACAAACATCCTTTAGGCTAGTATACGGGGTTGAAGCAATGATTCCTATGCAATACATCATGCCTACTCTGCGCATAGTAGCACTCACAAGGATGATAGATCATGGAGCCTTGGAAGAGAGGCTCACACAACTGGATGAGATCGAAGAGGAAATAGTTTTGGTTGGAGTTCACCAACATGTCCAAAAGTAGCATGAAAAGGCATGTCATGATCGACACATCAAGCTGCACACATTTAAGGTAAACGATCTGGTTTTGTTGTATGACAGTAAGTTTGATAAATTTCCAACGAAATTCAGAATGCACTGGTTAGGGGCCTGTGTTATTAAGGATATTACCAATGGTGGCGCAGTCTAGTTGGTTAAGTTGAATGGAGATCCCTTCCCAGGAAAGGTGAATGACAGCCAATTGAAGCCAGACATAGGTGGCCCGTCCATTTGACTATGTGATAGAAGCACAACCTTAGCGCTCCAAGAAGCTGAAAGGTGGTACGGACTATAAACTACACTACCCGGGTTAGGGAGCTGTCAAATTTCAGGACTGCGTGAAGTAGGGAAGTGTCATAGGGTCCGCGACAGCGCGCAGGCAGTTGCACTACTTGTGGAAATAGCGTACAGGTCCGCTGGAAAGTGACCATTAAAGTCACTATTCACGATTTTATGGTCATATTGTGGCCAAATGGAGTGGGTGACCGACATTTAAGGCGAAATGTATGGATTAGATTCTTGAAAAAATTTCGCTAATCTAGCATTAATGGGTCGAATATGGGGGGAATGGTCGGATTTGAATTCAAAAGGCCCTATAAATTACAAGTGGCTGTCTAGCGGAAAACACTTGCCATTTTGAGAACTGAGTTGTTGCACTCTCAGGTATACATGAACCGAGACCTATTCGAGACTCTGGAAGTGAATTCATTGTTTGAGAAACTACCAGAGACACTGCAAGAATTGTGGAATAGTGCTATGTCAACACCCGCAGAAGCCATGGACACAAGAGAGGTGACAATTGAAGAAGCCGTGTAGGAAATTGAGGCAGTATAAGCTACCTCGGAGAGTGACAAAGTGGTAGTCGAAGTCCCTAAATCACCCAGGACACCGAAACCAAAGAAGGATAAACAAACTATGCTCCCGGTGTTCATCACACCAAGAAAACCACAGAGGGCCCAGCTCACTTTGCAAGAAATGGGGAAGGCCATTAATCTAGAGGCAAACGAGGAAGAATATAAAGAAGTCCTGGTGGATGAGGAGGATTTGGAAATGGAAGTTGAAACCTAGGGTGCAGACCTTATTACCAGGTTACTAGAATATGTTCCTTCGTGCAAGGGAAAAGCCAAGGTGCCAAAGGACATAGATGAGAGAAAGAGCTCCCTAGAAACTCCATTGCTCCCAGATGACATTGTTTTGAGGGGTCGTGCTTAGGGAAGGTTCTTGTACTAAAGTTTGAAGATTGGGACCTCGCAAACGAGAAATTCCCACATTTAGCGAATGAGTAGTTAATGCTCCGATGGATCCATACGACTATTGGAATGATCGAATTAGAGCCGCGAAGATGGCTCAAGGGTGTAGAGAAAGTCGGGCTACTCAACCTTCTCTGGGTACTGCATTACCACCATGCCCCAGTGCCATGAAAGAAAACCAAGGTGTCAAATTCATCCTTTGACCCAATCACCCTCACTGAGGGGGATTTGCATGATATTGGAGAAACAGTGAGAGATGTCACCGTGGAGGCCCTCCAATATTTTGAAAATCAACATCAATTGATATTAGGGGCTCTCCTGATAGAGCTGCAAGAGTTGCAGGCTCACATTCCATGGGCTGGCATAGTATCCACCAGCCTCACGATCAGCACTTCAACTATCGTGGAGATGTTGCGCACAAAGGTGACCAACACAATAGTGCTACTAAAGGGGGCACTTACTACGGAAAATTAGTCATTCTCTGCAAGTGATGAGTGAGCAGTGCATCAATATCAAGCAGTTGGGCATGCAGCACAACGAGGCAGTGGAACAGAATAAGAAAATCATGTAGGTAGTGGAGGAGGCCTGCCGAATGGTCCCGAAGTTGGACATTCAGGCAAAACAATAGGTTGAGGCGCACGTCTGCAAGTTGTCCACAGGGGCGCATGACACTCGGACAGAGATGGCCAGGATTCGCTGGAGCTAAACGTGCAGATCACAGAATTGTAGTTGAGGGCTCAGCCTTCAACCCCGTCGAAAGTCAGGGAACAGTGTGCCACCACTGTTGCAACAGCAATAGCGGTGGTCGACAGTGTAGTAGTAGACTGCACGTGAATTTTTGAATAGTCATTTGAGGTTCTAACCACCCTACAGGAGGATTCGAATGTAGAGCACCTGGAGATAGAGGCATGCTAGCTACAACAAAGATATGATGAGGTCAAAGGCACCGCACAAAAAGTCACCCTTACATAGAGGCTTGCATGGATGCAAGAGGGAAAGGCGCTTAAGGAACAGGTGGATGCTGCTCAGCACAAAGAAGTGGTCCTTAAAGCGTGCCTACATCCATGGATAGACGAGGCATATACGATCACAACTTCCATTGAAGGAATGCTCGCGACACTACAGGCAACTCAACATAAGATTCAGGGTGGTAGTTCGGTGACAGTCACTGAGCAGAGCGTAGAAGAAGTCCAGCAGGTGGTCGCTAAGTGCACTTCCGAGGTTACGGTCATCCAAATAGAGCTGGGAGGTCTTTGCGCTAAGATCTCCACGCCCACCGAGTGGCTTGGGGGCGAGTCATGATGTTTGTGTTGGGGGCTTGCTGGGCACGGGATCCCCCAAGGATATTTTTGGGGCTAAAAACCCATATTTTGGTCAAATTTTGCAATCCAAGTGTAAAGACTCCGCATTTTGTGGTCATGGAGCATGTAGGTGTTAAAGAGTCATAGGCTTGTCTGCCTTTATTTTGGAATTGTAATGTCGGTTGTAGAAGATCTACCCATGGTCAGTGTGTAGGTGTTAAAGAGTCATAGGCTTGTCTGCCTTTATTTTGGAATTGTAATGTTGGTTGTCTGCCTTTATTAAAAAAATGAAATAAGATATGATGTATGAGAGATAGCTTTGAGGTAGAAGTCTAAGTTTTGGGTCGTAGCGTAGGTAGAGGCTCTGCAGCTAAGTGCACAGAGGACTAGGGTAGAAGTCCATAGCTGAGTGCGCGAACCCCTGTAGTTGAGTGTGTAGGGTAGGTCGAGTTTGTGATCATTTGGAATTATCAATAAAGAGAAGTATTCTACAATTTCTGCATCTTTATTTCCTGTTTATGCATCTGGTTATGTTGGGTATGAATTTCACTTATAATGCTTATATGATGCGCGAATATATGTAATTTTTTTGGTTAGGTGAATGTGTGTAAGAACATATGTTTACATGAAGCTAACTAAGATCGATTAATAAGTTAAGTAAGACACTTAGCCTAGTTTGGGAAATATTGCAGTTCACTGCCCTAGCAGCGCGAAAGTACCTCAGCCCCAAGTTAGGGCTGCGCGAAAGTCGATTGTACGCTTCTCACGAAGGTGATGAAGGGTGGAACAGAGGGCTAAGCAACCTGCGTGAAGGTAGGTATAGTCAGAATAAACTGACCTCACAACCATCTCAAGGGTGCGAAAACTTGGTTCCAGCATCCCGCCATACTACTTCGAGTCAGACTTGAGTCCACGCTCCGTGGGCTGATGCTGAAAGGGCTAGTAGTGTAGGGATTTGTTTGGCTAACTAACGTTGAACCTAGGTCAGGCCTCCTCAAGCTAACACTAGTTACAGGCATCATGGAAGAGACGTGGAGGGGGCCACAACTGAGACCGAAAGGACCCTTCATGATGTACATAGAAACTTGGTAAGACTGACTAACTAGGTACCAATGGAAGCCATACAAGACCTTCCGGAAGAGATGCAGATGTGTATGGTAGGATTGCCACATGATTGGGTGCGACTTTTTTGACGGGTGGAGAATTATGGGCATAAACCCTAACACTGTAGGACGATTTTGTCCCAATTTTGTATATTATTTTGAACATAAAACTTCTATCTATGTATCGATGGTTTCACTATGATGATCATATATATACACGACTTTTCAATTATTTTTTATTTTTAATGTGATGAATTATTTATGTGCCAATCTAATGCTTCATTAATGATGGAATCTGCAAATGAATTTTTTGATCATGGAAGATGAATAAATGTGATATAAATAAATGATCTCTATAATAAGCGCACTCTCAGAAATTGGCGATATAAATAAGGATCTATCACACAATATATCTTGTTTAATTGAGATACCACTAGTTGTGAATCCAAGTATACTACTAATGAATCAATACCAAGATATATTGCCTCAGATAGTAAATTAATGACAACAGTATATTCGGCAACATTGTTTGAAGCAGGTTAGATACATAAGCCTCTTAAAACTAACAACTGGCTGGAGGGATAATAAATCACCCAAGCCGTGGAACCAAGGTTCCAGGTGTGTCTACTAGTACCATCATCAAACCCTATATATATCAAATCATCCATCAGTACCTACCAAAGCAGATCAAAAATATCGACCTCACTAAGAAACTGATAGATAGATATGCTCAAATATACAATGTTTACAACTAAGAAAATGCTAGGTCGAAGCCTAAGCAAAATATATTTTAAGATAGAGCCCATTTCTGGGCTCTGCCAACTCATTTTCCTTAAAATCAACCAACTCATAAGCTTTCTTTTTCAAGACCTTTTTAACAATGAAGGGACCGTAACACATAGATTTGAACTTGCCTACCCCCAAGGCATATTTTTCTGGTCATAAACCAAGACAAGCTCTCCTTTAGAGAAAACCCTAGGATGGACAGCCTTATAATATTGAGATTTTACTATCTTTTTATGAGCTACGTTGATTATGGACGCATCTCAATGCTCCTCATCGAGATGTTCCAAATGAATGAGGTGTTATTCAATACTAGAAGTATCAAGAATAATTTCAACAGCTAATTCAAGGGAAGGAATTTCACATTCCACAAGAAAAATTGATTCCAA
>APFE031129159.1:0-24017 GCA_000404065.3 Pinus taeda
ATGATTTTTTAATTCAAGCATTCGTAAAGTTGTTCAAACTAATTTATCTTTGTTGTCTCCCCATTAAGAATCTTATGTCTTAATCAACCCATCTGATTGTGGTTCTTGTTCTAACATCTGTCATCTGATTGATCATTTTCCCACTAGTGTACATAATGATGGTTGTTTTACTTCAAATGATATTTATGGTTTATCATCTCAATATTTAGATACTTGTCAAGCAATTGAGGCACTTCAGCCTCCACTGATGGTTATGTCAGGTTCTCACTATCTTGACAAGCCTTCTGAATTTCGCCGGATATATTTTCCCTCAGAAGATTCTCTTCCTGATTCCATGCCATTAATAAAGAAATCATATTTTCAAGTATTTCAGTTTTCTCAAGTGGATGTTTCTGCATTTCATGATCCAATCTGTAATTAGTTGGAGGAATCTTAGTTAGCAAGCCCATTTGCTATAAACAAGTTTCAAATTCTCTTGAAGTTTTCTAAGGAATAAAATATAAGTGTAGGTGCTTTCATAGGGAGTTGTATAGGTTTGTATGATTTATGTTCTTATCGAAAAGGTAAGGTGGAAGGTTGGCTAAATTCGGGTGGTATGACACATATTTCTTTCTTTAATACATAACTTATATTTGTTGTTTAAGATATTAAAATTTTTATCTTTTCTGATGCACATTATCATATAGTGGTTTTCATTTCTCATATCTTTGTGATTGCATGTTGGGATAAATTACGTTGGCTTCATTGGAAATATCATTACACTTATCCTTGATCTTATAGCTAGTTAGGTTAAGAGTAGGCTTAGTTGCATTTCGTTTCCTTTGCATTGCATCCACCTTCTTTCCTACTCTCCATCTAGTCTCTACATATGTTTTGTTTTTGTATGATGTTTTGGCTTCAGTCTCCATTTTCTTTGTCCCTTGTTTATTCATTTCTCTCTTGTTTGACCAATAAGACCTCGTCTGAAAAAGTGCATGGCTCAAATAGGACTTTGTCATGGAATAAAAGATAATTGTGACAACCACAACGATTGGCTTTATGTTGTTCTCCTTCTTTGTTTGGGAATATGCCATAGGTTGAGGTAAGTCCAGATGGACAATACAATTCATCCAAGAGGATAACCTTGAGGGAACCTAGATCCACGCCTATGTTAGTGTCTAAACTACTCAACCTGGTGTAAATCTACTTGTGTGTAATGCTTGTCCAATCTAGTAGAGAAATGATAAGGGGAAAATCTAAAGAGAGAAAATCAATATCATAGGTCTTAAAATACTTCTCTGAAGGAGAAACCTCCCCTTCTCTCAATAAATCGGGATTCCTCTTCCACCCATAGAAAATAATAAGTGTTGATGCACAACCTATTAAATAAATAAATAAAGGGTGGAAGAAGAGAAAGGCTTCCTGTGCAGGGAGGTTAAGCAAATGACTTCGTTGGGGTACTTTTTAGGCTCGCTAGAAGTGAATAAAAGTTTGTGCTCCTAAATTGACTCCATCATGGTACTATCTAGCCCTCTTGGCAATGGAGCAACAAGAGAGATGAAAATTCATACTCTAAAAATCATAAACTCATCATGCACATTACCCTTTCATGTATCGAAACAATTGTGATATAGTGTATCTTGTGCATGTGTTTTGACCAAGTAGAGAAAAGTGAGATGTTATGTATAAAAATGGGTTGAAAGGGGGAAATCAAGGAAATCGATAATTCTTGAAGGTCTGACCCTTAACAAAAAAAATATCTCGGATAAAGTAGCTGAAATTCGCCTAGTTTGTCACCAAGTGTTGTCGCTGCTACAACCACCTCCAAAATTTGCACTACATTTCAAATTTTGGAGCCTACTTCATTGTTATATAAAGTGTCGCTTCATTTTTCAAGTCTCATTTCATGTTTATTTGTATTTCATAAGTGTTCTTGAATGATCTCAATTGTCATCACATTAATTAGAACATCTCGAGGTGCATTTCATGGTCGCAACATCTTTGTGAGAACACTTGTGTTCTTGTTGAAAGGATACGAAATGATGACAATGTTTTCTAGGATAATGAGGCCATTAGTAAAAGGAGCATATAATATCAGCCTCTTGATGATGAACTCAAATTCATCTTTAAATTTTGTGATGGAGACCTTGAGATTTATTTGCTCAACAAACTTGTCTGCGAATCTAATAACATGGATATAAAGCTTGTATTTAGTAATAGTGGTATAAATGAATACATTCCTCAGACCAAGTGCACCCTCTACCAGCTGAGATTTGCATTCAGTGGACTGACATTCCTAAATTTTAGGCTCGAATGTAGGTAATAACCAAGCCAACATGCACATTGATACTTGAAAATAAAGGCATACTAGTTGTAGCATTTATTCTATGATGAAAACACGCACAAATAAATACTCGTCATATGTCATAAAGGCTATTTTTTAAAATTTATGACAAGGTCATTGACTGATGTGTGAAACCACTAATAAGAAATATGAAGACAATCTTGGCTTAAAGAAATTTAATAGAGGCACCAAATAAGAGGCTTATGATACTTATAAATTCCTCCTTTCTTACAAGAAAATTTCCCTTGATTTCAAGACAACAAGCTTCAATCAGTTCTTTAAACTATCTAAGGTGGTTAGGTAACCCAAAAATCCTCCTTTCTTCAATGGAAATGTAGTCTTCTCCCAACAATCTCCTAGAATAAAGTATGAACTGGGGGATCTGTTTTCCATACTCCTACATAGTTTTTACAGTGATATCATCCATAAAAACCTAGACAAGCATCTCTATAACAATCCTTGATATGAAATTGTTTCACTTTCTATGCTAGAGTTATTTAGTTGAGTAAATATGGTAGTTTGTAGAGCTATTTTGGCCAATATGGTTTCTAACCCATTAGAACAAATGAATTGATACCCTTTTTTCTAACCTTGTGCTATATTTAAGTGTTATGATAGAAATCATAAATGACATGGTGTTCATTGTGATACGATATGCCTAGTATAACACCACAAGAAAAAATTCAAATGACATTTTACTCTACATTATCAACAAATGGATCAATTGTAAAAGTAATGATGCATACATAATTGATTCTTGATAGCTTTCCATTTTCTTTCAATAATCTTTCATCAACTAAAACATGAGTTTCCACAATTGGACTTGTTGCTGCTAATCCCAACATTAGCTTGAAATCTTGTATACACACATCTATAGAATTATGGATAGTAGCTTCTAAGGGTCCTCCCAATAAGGAACACTTCCATGGAACAACTTAAGAATCTTCAATTCCCATGAAAATATGCAGAAAATTATAAGAAAATGACTTAATCAAGTTATAGACTATAGGTATCTTGTGGAGAATTGAAGAGTTTTCATATAATGCTATACCTTAGAAGTTTGGAAATTCTTTTATCAAGTTCAATTCTCCACTACCACCATCTACATTTATCCTCGTTACTTGGAACATACAAAGAATCAAAGGTTGACAACAGACTTTCCTCAAGTACCATCCAAAAATCTTCAACAACTACATCCACAACTATTTTGAATGATCCATGGATCAATTTTTTGACCTCTGAGCTACCATCAATGCCATTTCCTTTTGAATCTTCACATTTCAGATCAATAGTGTATGGAAAAGATATTGTACTCCCTTGAGAATAATCTATTAACAACCCTGACATTATGAAGAAAATCTGTTCAATTTCCTTAATATAGATAAGAAATCTAACTAAATCACTCTGCATTGGTTTTCTCATTTAAAAATTAATCTTTAGGAAAATATGGGTTTATACAATGGAGTCTCGACTAACTAAGAAAATACAAACCTTCAAAATTAGAAAGAATAGAAAAAAAAAGAACCACAGGTTGCCCCTTAGAGCCAAATCACATTAGAAACATCCATGTTGGAGAAGAATTATTAAATGGTAGACCGCCCTTGAAGAGACACATATTTTGAATCGAATAAACTAACACATATAACTGTGGAAAGTGGTAGTTTTGAAAAAATATATGACAAAGTGTTCAAGATCTTTCATAGTATCTATCATAAGTCTGGGCCAGAAAAATAGGAAATGCTTAGATAAACGCTCGATACTAATATAGACATCGAGGTTATTAGAAGAATATACAAAGTAATAATCATTAGAAACTTGAGGGCATGCTGCACTCTTGTTATATATTCCTTCAAATTGTGATGATATTCCCCCAAAAGACATTAGTTTAGAGCAAAGCTTCACTATCAAAAATTCAATGCAATGGATTCATGCGACATAGCTATTATTATATTGACTGTAACAAATTAACAACCTTCAATGGAAGATACAAATAAACACTCAAAGATTTTCAAAACATACACAAGCACAATGACTTTCTTGTCCAGCATTTCACAAGTCTAGTATCACTTACCTTGGTGCATGCACACTAGAAGAAAAGGATTAAAAGAGAGATTACTCGATATACATTAATATTATGATAATTGTATGTAGATGGGATGACAAAGTTGCACTTTATGGACAATCTTTATCTAGCTGAAGTGAAGTTGTCAACAAACTCATTTGGAAGAAACTCATAACCCACAATGGTAATCATACAGTAGGCATAAAATATGAAAATGGTTAAAATGTGACAACATACTATATTTAAATAAATTATTGCTATGTGCTTATCAATTCCTCCTTTCTTACGAGAAATTTTCCCTTGATTTCAAGGCAACCATCTTCAATCAGGTCTTCATACTGGAGTGCATAAGGAATGATACACAATACTGGGTGGAAGGAAAGATATGAATAGGGTTGAGTATTGCTAGGAAACTAGAAGACTCAATTATGGTTTGTAATTTTTTTCTTAGAACTCCAGAGAAAAAAATTCAAATTGAATGTCAATGAGCTTGGATGAATAAAGGTAGATTTAATTAAGAATTTGTTTGTATTTGAAGTTAGTTTAAATTTTCCTTGAAACTTGTTGAATTGTAATGAAATTTTTAAGCCTGGCTTGAATTTTGGTGAATTTCAAATTTCAACCTTGAAATTCACTGAATGCATTGAGTATGAGGAGAATAGCTTAAATTAGGATTAAGTGAAATTGAGTTAAGTTTCATGATTTTTTCTTACTCTTTTTGAACTCTTAGGTAGCATTTGTTGTTGTTGTTACTAGGATATATTGACCCTTGAGTGCATTCAATGTCCATAGCAAGCACTCAACATGCCCTAGTCCAAAAAATAATAGAAAAAACCACACCTATACCTAGTTTTCAACTCATTTGGGTGCATAATTACAACCACATAAGCTACTCATAAATGAATTTTATAGTAATTAAAAACAAACTCATAAATTAACAACATTACCTGGATAAATAATTTGTCCTAGAAGAAATTTCCAAGGGACATGTAAAAGCTTCCATAATACTTCGTACGAGAGATATGGTTCCTCTTGCAAACTGTCCCCTTCAAAATAGACCAGTGGGATAATGAAACCGAAATACTTAGATAATCAAAATGGAAAGGCATGACTCTTGCTTTAGAGAATCTCTGTTATTCATAATGAGTACCTTCTTGCTTGTGTTCAATTGTGGATTAAGATTGTAATAAAATAGAATCAACCTTATTATTGGTTATTCCTTCATTCTTTAACTGCACTATACCAGGTGGTTCCTCTAAGGCCATTTCATAGTGATTATATCCAGATGCAACAAAAACTATTGATATATCAACTGGAGTCAAATATTTTATTTCTTTATCCTTAATACTGAAATAAGAAGTGGTTACTGCATAAGGACCTGTACCTATAAGTTTCCCCTAATGATTTTTTAAAAGAAACCAATAACCTAGATATTGAATGACTAGAAGAAACAAAATGGTGGTGAAAATCTCTCACAAGTTTAATACATGTCTTTCCAATGCACACCTTCACTAGCAATAGATATGTTCCTTGTAGTAAACATGCTGGAATATTTGGTTGTCTTGGAAGTGCCAGTAGAACTTATAGTGGGTTTAGAATCCCCCTTAATTTAATTCAAAGAATCACTTGTTAGAAGAGAATTGGTCATAATTTTTATCATCTCTCTTTTGTATTTGGAGTTCTCTTTTGTGCACTTTGCCTGAAATAGGAGCCATGGGATCTATTATTCTACAAATGGATGTCTCCAATTACACTTGTTTATTTGAGATGATAACATTTACAGCACAACTAAAGGGAGTTCTAGGAAGGGTGGCCCTTTCATCTGACAAGAATGAAGTCTCAAGAGGTAAATGATAAGCTACAAAAACCACATACTTCACAACAAATCTAACGTTCTTTAAGTCATCTCCACTTGCATCTTTTAGCAAAATATGCGAAAACATTATCGTTATCACAATATAAAAAGAACATTATAAGACACACATACAACTAACTCAAATACTTAAATATACAAAAAGTTTAGTGAAAACTACTAAACTAAGATCCTAAATTATACAAAAATGATCATATTTTTTAGGCCTCATAAAGTAAAGAAAGAATCAATTGGCAAATCCTAATTTCTGCATAGTGATACTGAAAGAATATATGATATACCATTTATACATTTTTCATTAATGGTTTAGGAGGGTATTGTACATAGAGACTAGTACTAGGAATTCCTCGTCTATACACGTGATCATTCATGTTAACATATCCACAAAGTATCAATCAAAGTAGTTGTTCTCAACTTAGGTTAAAAAAATGTAAATGAGCAGAAGATTATGGTCATTAAAAAGGTATACCAAAAAAATATAGCTGATGTCTTGCAATGAACATAAAATTCAAGTACTGACTGGCTCTTTCTCATAATAATTTTTCCTCTAAATCTTGTGACAATGGCAGGTCAACCAGGTCAACCAACGATCTTGAGGAACATTTTCCCTTATAATAACTCATAAGTTTATATGGGGAAAACAATTCCTTACAACACATTAGAAGTATAATCTTGCAAGCTTCAATGAAAAAGTGGGTTCAAAATTTTCATAACACACTACGAAAAATATATTTTCCATCTGAAACTGTGTAACTAGGCCAAACATATTCGCACTTTCAGAGATCATGAGGTGTATGGAGATCTAATGTAGAACCAATGAAATCATCTTCATGGGGATTATTCGCCACATTGTTTCAGGCATGTGGGTCACTAGGTGTTTATTGTACTAATAGTTAAACGCATCAGGGTGATGTTCTAAATAAGTTTTTTAGCGTAATATTTCTACAGTGAGAACCAAGTCCTTAATATTAGTTTTTCAGTGGTTTCCTTGGAAATGTTAAAAGGAAAAATGTCAATTTAAAAGGAGAAGATCCACTCATTTCAATTTTAATCATGTCTTAGTCAAACTAATGAATATGATCACATATGGCCAAGGCTTTAATGAAACAATTTGTGACAAATATGTTGTGCCCTAAAATGTTATTCAATGAGATAGTTCAGGATCAATTTGATTCCCTCATTGTGGCATTATTGAGGCCTTATGAGACATGTAGGTAAAATATGTTCACAGTTGTTGGGTGTGGAGTCTAATGATCTTATTTGTTCAGAGGTATTGCCACATTTGACCCCATTTCCTGATGTGGCGACAACGCTGCCCATTTATGTGCGCTGCCAGGGGGGGTTGTAGTCAATTTGGGCAGTTAATTAGGTGGAAATATGATGGTATAAATTATGTTTAATTTAGGGTTTTTTTCCCTACAAGGCAAACCCTCTCTATATATGAGGGAATTGTATTGTGGCTATGTAGATGTGTATTCTAAGCGAGAAAGAGAGAGGAGATTGTGTGAGAGCGAATAAGGAAATTATAGCAGATCTGTTGTAGGTTGTATCTCTTCATTTTGTTGGATAATATAAAAGGAAGGATTGGCTGTTTCTCCGTGGACATAGCTCAAATTGGGTGAACCACGTATATCTGTATCTCTCTTGTTTTATGCATTTTCTGTGTTTATATTTCTGAAATATATTTTATGTGTTCCATTTCTTTGTAATATAGAATTTTCTAACAACAATATGCCATTTCTGAATTCACTAGGAGCACCATTTTGGTCAAACATGCTTTCCCCTGTCTCCCACATTGTTTGGGATCCACATTGATGAGCTAGAGAAATATCTTAGGAAGAAAACTCATGCAATTTATGACTGCATCCCACACCATATCTTGATTTTCCTATTCTTTTTCTTGGAAAATGTGCTTGCTCTATGTCCCTCCCCTAAGGGATTTCAGAGGTAGTTGGATGCTCTGACCAACTTTTTAGATCTTAGGAAAATGGTGGTCAATATTTACAAAACTAAGGTTATGATTTGAACACCTCCAAGAAATATCAGGAGTATTTTCATTTCTTGTTTTGTATGGGAAAAAGAGGAGGTTACCATAACCTACACACAATTTTTCGCCCAATTATAGTCCCTCATATTGTAACATCCTTGGTGAAAAATCCATGTAATAAAAGTTAATAAAAGAAAATAAGACCATGGTTAAGGGCACTTATTCCAAGTTGAATGTTGGGAAAATATATCCTAGTGGGCATCACTAGATGTGTTTATGGCTAAAGGATATTAGCAAAGGTAAAGGAAAAGGCATTTTTGGCACACTTATTTATGAAAATAAAGGAAAATAGGATAAAAGGAAGGTGAAAAGTCACAGGTTGCATGTGAGGAGGAAAATGAAGGAATGTAATGGAAATTTAAGGAAATAGAGGACTCATGGATAAAAAGGATTCTGAGGATCAGTGGGTAGGCTTGGTCAGTGTAAGATTAGTCAATTCAATTTTGGAGCTCTCTCATTATTCTCTCTTTCTCTCTCACTCTTGGACACTTAGGTTTTTCTTGGAGCACTCTAGATTTGGAGCAAGAAAGGAAAAGCGAGAAAAGGGAAAGGAAGGAAAGAAAGGATCAAGCAAGGAAGAGTAGGATCAAGCAGCTTCAACACAAGCTCGAAAATGGGGAGAAGGGACGAGAGTGGAGTGATTTTTAGTGGCTATCGTGGTGGTCTATTTGGCGGATTGGTGCAACATCCTATCACTTTTGGCTTCCTATAATGACTAATAGGTAATTATATTTATTTTTTATTTTTTATATATATGTAATTTTGGCTCTTCTATATGTAACTTTTTAATGTTTTTTAATTTTATTTTGAACTCTTTTTTAATATATTTATTTTATTTGTTGTAAATTTATAATACTTTTGTTATATAAATATATATATATTTTTTATATATATATGATTTTGTTTTATTGATTTTTTTTTTTTTTTTTTATAATCTTTTTTCCAATTTTTTTAGCCTTTTTTATCCCTTTTTTTTAGCCCCCCTTTTTAAATGACGAAAATGCTTATGATGATATGGAGAATCTCAAAGTACGGTGCAATGAAATCTTTGAATTGTGAGAACAACGATGTTGACGAAGATTCGATGGCCAAAGGTCAGATCATATTGGCTTTGTGCAGCGGTTGAGCAGGTAGAGGAGAAAACAACATTGATACCAATGTTATGAACAAGGTTCATATACCCAACAAAATATTCAGAAGATATGGTATATAAGAATGTCCATCATGGGACAAATAATATATTATGTAAGAATATTTGAATACAAGTGAGATGATTACAATAAGGGTGAAGACCTGCTTATATACCCTAGGGAGATGCCTCTTCAACAATGGTCATGTTAGTAGGAACATATATCTTCATTAACTAATTACTAGTTAATTTATCATTAATCATTATTAGTATTGTTTAAATTATTTGTATTCATATATATATATATATAGTATATATATTATTAATATATATTAATATATATATATATATATATATATATATATTATTTAATAATATAATATATAATATATATTATATATATAATATATATATATATATAATATAATATATATATATAATATATATAATATAATACATAATATATATATATATATATAATTATTCATTCTAAATCACTAATATATATTATATGTGAATTTTTCTAGATCGAACAATTGGTAAATCAAGCTACAATGAGTCACAAAGATATGGATCTCTTGTAAAGGAGAGCGAACCACTTTGTAATGAACATGGCCATAGTTCTGTGACATAAATATATTGTTCTAAGACAATGAATAATGATCTTCTACCAATTTTTGGGGTGTTTGAGCTCTGCAATCTAAAATAGGGTTTTACTTTAGGGTTTTGTTGGATAGAAGCAAGGGAGTTGGATCACATTACTTCAATAAACCAACAGAGGTGGTAACAGAGGCTCAGAATACAAAAAAATTGGAAATTATCAAACCTCAAGGACAAGAAGAGAATCATGAGGAAGCTAGTAAGGAGAAAAGGACAAAGGTTAGCAGTCAGAAAGTTGCTCCTATGAGTACATCAGGCGTCTGTAAACCCAAGTTGACCACTATGCATCGAGTCATTTTAAGTGACCCAGTGCTGCAGGTGCACAGAGACCACATGGCGGAATATGTTGTTATCTGTAAATTTATGGGGATTTGGCTGGCGGAGAAGGATTTGCAAGCATGGATAACGAACCACTGGAAACCAAAGGCGGAAATTGACCTTCACCTTGGGTCCAAAGGCTTCTTCGCGGTGGCTTTCATAAGCTTAGAGCATAAATATAGAGTCTTCGAAGGAGGACCCTATTTTTATGCTTCTGTAGGCCTTTATATGAGACCATGGGTAATGAAATTTGTCTCAGAACAAGAAAAAATCATCTCGGTGCCGGTATGGATAAGAATTTATTGCCTTCCTTTAAATTATTGGCTGTCGGAGTCTCTAAAGGCTATCAGAAACAAGCTAGGGCATTTTATAAAGATCTCAGATGCTACTCTTAAGAGGAAAATACATTTCCTTCACTTAGATAAGTGTGGAAATGGACTTATCTGGGGCACTTCTGGATGCAATCATGTTAGAAGTGTATGACGAGGAATGGGTGCAGGCGGTGGACTATGAACACATACCATTTAGGTGCCGTAAGTGCCATCAACACGGGCACCTATATAGGGACTACCCAATGAACAAGCTAGAGAGAAATATGAAATCCAATACAAGCAAGGATCCCAAAGGTTTTACTAAAGTTGGGGGTAAAGGGAAAGGAGGCAACCTATACCAAAAGAAAATTAATGAAGACGGACAACCAAGCCACAATAATTTCAAGATCTTATAAGAAGAAGCTAAAAACAACGAGACAAACCAGGAATCCGATAATATTCCCACTAAGAAGGAAAGGGATGCTAATATGGAGGATATACCAGAAAACAACAAACAAAAGGATGATATGCTGAGCATTATGGAGCTCAGTAGGGACCATGAGATGGCCCCAAGTGAGGTTGGAACGGAAGACCATGAACTACAGGATATTCTAGAGAGGGAGAATTTAGATCTAGAAAAGTTTCTAGAGTAGAGAGTCACCAAAGGGGTAGACTCTCTGCCAAAAGAGGAGTTTGATAGGGTTCAACATCTCTTCCTCTGGAGATCGCAAACGAAGTATTCTGTAGTCAAAATAAACCATGATAGCCAGGAGAATATGGGAGTGAAAATGATGGAAGATACATTAATGCATTCTTCCAAGAACCCGGGTAGGAAAGGAGCAAGAAAAAAACAGAATGAGTTGTTGACCGAATGTGGGAAACTTATGATTAACTTAGGTAAGATGAGGGATCTTACTATTTATTCCTTTACAAACCTTTCTTAATGAAGCTTACAACCTGGAACATTAGGGGTCTAGGAAGTAAAAGGAAAGAAAGAACTCTTAGTAGTTTAATGAAAGAAGAAAAATCAAATATGGTTTTTATTCAGGAAACAAAATGTTCAATGGAAAAGATCAGAGAGATACATGACAAATGGTTAATCAAGTATGAGTATCTAGAGGTTAAAGTAGATAGCTCGGTGGTGGGATTCTTACTTTATGGGATCCTCAAAAACTTGGAATCATGGATTCTGAAGCTTCTAGGAACTCTCTATCCCTCGTGATTCAACCTTTTGGTGATAAGGAGACCTACATGATCACTAACATCTACAGACCTCAAAAGCTAGAAGACAAACATAAGCTTCTCACCTCCCTTGAGAAGTTGAGAGAGAGATATCCTGATATGCCCTAGATTCTGGCTGGGGATTTCAATATGATCAGATCTCTTACAGAGAAAAAAGGCGGTACCAGAAAACTAGGCAAAGGCTCCATTGCCTTCTAGAACTTCATGAATAACATGGGGCTAGTGGACACCGAAACAGTAAATGGCACTTTTACTTGGAATAATAAGAGGGGATGGGCTTCTCAAGTCACCTCTAAATTAGATAGATTCATAATCTCAAAGGACCTCCTTCTCACAGGCCTTGATATGTTAGCTTTAATCCTTCCCTTCAGAGGCTCGGACCACTCACCTGTCCAGCTTGAAGCTACTTTTATGGGTACACCGCGGAACAGACCTTTTAGGTTTGAAAATGTTTGGCTCTATCGCCCTGACTTCACTAGCAATATTGACAAATGATGGACGGAAGATATGCCCGTTCAAGGCACTAAAATGTTCATGTTGCAGTAGAGACTTAAACACATCAAATATAGGCTTAAATATTGGAACAAAAAAGAGTTTGGTAATACTTTTAAAGCCAAAAGAGAAGTTGAGTAGAAACTCCAGGAGATTAATCAGATCACCATCTCAGAAGGTTTTACCGAGGAACGAAAAATTCAAGCTGACTCTCTTCAGAACGAATGGGACAATCGGTGCATGCAAGAGGAGACTTTTTGGAGACAAAAATTGAGGGTGTAGTGGATTAGAGAAGGGGAAAGAAACATGAAGTTTTTTCATAGATCAACCTTGGATCACAGATCTCATTACATAAGTTCAAAAATTAAAGATTCTTAAGGGAAAGAGCTTTTCTTGCACAAAGAAATGGAATCTGTCCTAGTTCAACACTTCCTTAGCATAGTAGGGGAGCCTCTCATCGACAGGTCTCGGTTCATTAACAAATTCACAAAGTTCATTCCTAAGCTTGTAACCAGGGAAGACAACCACAAATCTTAACAGGCCAATGTTTGAAGAGGAGGTTAGTGAAGTTATCAATGAGATGCAAAATGGGAAAGCTCTTGGCCTTGATGGTTTCAATGCGTACTTCTTCAAAGCTTGCTGGAAAATAGTAAAACAAGATATCCTTGATGTTGTGGAAGACTCTAGAAGATCCAAAACTTTTTTGAAAGCTCTTAATGCCTCTTTCATAGCTTTGATTCCAAAGCAGGAAAAAGCTATGACACTAGACAAATTCATACCCATAGCCTTATGCAATGTGGTGTAAAAAATTATTTCCAAAGTGATCGCTAACAGACTCAAGCCTCTTCTTCCTGCTCTCATCTCAAAGGAGAAAACTCGATTTGTGGAAGGAAGATAGATTCTCAACAACATCATATAAGCTCACAAGGTGGTACACTCTCTTAAGAGCAATAAGCAATCTGGTATGATCATGCAACTTGACGTAGCGAAAGCTTATGATAGCTAAGCTGGTCTTACATTAGGGAAGTGCTAAGAGCTTATGGCTTCAACCACAACTGGATAAGATGGGTTATGGCCCTTGTATCCATGACCAAATTCTCCATTTTGATTAATGGCTCCCCCTCTCGAACCTTTATGCCTTCTAGGGATCTCAGACAAGGGGATTCGTTCTCCCCCTTCCTCCTTGTTCTCATGATGGAAGGGCTAGGCAGAGTGATCAAAATGGAAAATGCTGAAGGAAGAATCGAGGGTCTGAAACTTACCCCAGATGGTGCTGCTTCTACTCATCAACAATTTGTTGATGACATAATGTTGCAGGGCATTCCTACAGTCAAGGAAGCCAGAGCTTTCAAAGAAATCCTGAACAACTTTGCATTGGCCGCTGGTACAGAGTTAAGCCTTGACAAATCAAAGGTGTTCATTTTTAACACTAACATTGCTATTTAGAGGAAACTCACCCAAATTCTTGGGTTTCAAAGGGATCAGTTACCTTCCAAGTACTTTGGAATGCCTCTTACTGACAAACCTCTAAGCAAGGAAGTGTGGGAGCCGGTAACTAATAAACTTTAGGACAAAGTCAGAAAATGGACCTGCAGGTCTTTGAATTTGGTCGGGCGTCTTGTACTTACAAAGGATGTCCTACAGGCTATACCCATTTTCATTTTTTCAGCTCTTCTTGCTCCTAAAGGAGTTATGCAACAAATGAGGAGTATTCAAAGCCATTTTCTTTGGGGCAAAGGGGAAGAGAAAAAGAAGTGGGCTTTGGTAGCTTGGGATAAGCTCTACAAACCTAAGGCCCATGGTGGTTTGGGGCTTCATGACCCTGAAATCCTTAGCAGAGTTTCGGGAGCCAAAATTTGTTGGAGGTGGCTCAAGCAATCGACCACCCCTTGGGCCAAGCTTTGGAAACAAAAATATGAAAATAATTGGTAGGAGAGGGATCATATCCAAATGTTAGGGCTCATCAAGGGCTCCCACATTTGGAACCTTGCTTGGGAGAATAGAGCCATTGTCCAACAACATAGTTTCTAGGAGATCCAAGATGGGAACCTCGCATGGTTTTGGGAGGATAACTGGCAGCAGGAACCAAATTTGTTTAGATAAGAACTAACCACTCTAAAAAATGACACTGACAACAAAGGTTTACTTATGGTAAGTGACTTCTAGGACCAGGTAAGGGACAATGGTAAATGGAGAATGTGGAAGGATCTTGGTTATAGTGAATAGAGTCCTTTGAAGGCTCAAGCCGATTCTCTTGCTTTTGACTTAGAGCAGAGGAAGATTTTGGTGTCATCTTTGTCTAACCAACTGAGATGGGGTCAAAACACCGAAGGTACCTTTAACCTCAAAGAAGCTAAACACATGGCCCTATGTTTTTATTATCCAGACCCTGATCAGGTTTGGAATGACCTTTGGTAGAACTGGCAATGGATGAAAATCAAGATGTTTATGTGGTTAGTTCACCAAAAGAAAATTCTCACTTGGGAGAATATTCTAAAAAGGGGCTTTGTTGGCCCATCCAAATGCCATCTATGTGGCTTACAGGAGGAGACTATGGAACATTTACTAAACCTCTACCCTTTCACCTCTACCTTGTGCGATTGGGCAGCCTTAGTCTTCAGGAAAGCTGACAGGGATAGACTCAGCATCACCAACACTTTGAAGAATTGGAGGAAAGACTTCTCAGGTAATGAAACCATTAACAGGGCTTGGACTCTGGTTCTAGGCTTTCTTATCTAGGATGTCTGGAAATAACATAATGGCAGGATTTTCAAGAACAAAATAGGCTCGACCCAAAACATTATTGTCCAAATTTTACAACAGCTTAAAGATACAATAGGAGCCCTTATGTGGAAAATTCTTGAGGACCCTCCTTCACCCCAGGATGCTTGCATACTACTACATTTGGGTCTCCATTCTCTGGTTCCCCAAGGCACTAACAAGGGTGTGAGCAAAACAACTGCTGGTAAAGATATCTGGCATCCTCCTCCTCATGGTTTTTTGAAAATCGATATAGACGGGGCTTCTAAGGGCAACCTAGGGATGGATGGATTTGGCGGTGTCATAAGAGATGAGCAGGGGCGCATAAAGGATATCTTTCACAGTCATTTGGGAACTGCCACTAATAACATGGCAGAGTTCATGGCCTTAGAACAGTGCCTGGAAATCTTGATGGAGTCAAATTTACACAACGCCATCATTGAAGCTGACTCTCAATTGGTCATTAATGCGGCCAAGAAAATGTGTAATGCAATGGTACCTGGAAAAGTTTCGAAACATTGGAGGCTATCAAAGGTCTTTTAGTGTATTCATTCCCACTTGCGAACCTTGAGAACTGTTAGCTTCATTCATGTGCGAAGAAAAGCCAATATGTTAGCTGATCATTTTGCGAATGAAGAAGTGCTATGTAAGGAAAGCTATATTTGGTACAACTGAGATTTTATACCCTCTGGTAAACTGCATGATTATTGTCAAAGACAGGTAGCCAAAGATATGGCGTACTTCCAAACCATCAATAATGAGCAGGAGGAAGACTAGCGGAAGTAGGAAAGAGTGGAAGACCTTGAGCCTGGTTGAAATGCTACAGTAAATCCTAACCGTCGATCCCACAACCAATGCTAACTACAAGGGATGAGTTTTTGGTAAACAACGTGCTATTTGAAGGGCCACAGGCCATAGGTTTTGATGGCCTTCATTATCGAATGGATATTGGGTTTTAAAATGGTCGGAGGTTAAGTCCAAGAGCCGACCCGAAGTTTTATAGACCAGTGGTTTATAATCTATATCGGTTTCATGAAGTGGGTAAGTGTCGCACAAGTTTCCGATCCAATATCATTGAGGACTGTTAGATCAAATGGGTTTTGATCAATTGGATATCAGGTTTCAAAATGATCGGAGGTTAATTCTAAGAGTGGACCCGAAGTTTTATAGACCAATGGTTTATAATCTATATCGGCTCCATGAAGAGGGTAAGTGTCGCACAAGTTTCCGTGCGATATCATTGAGGACCATCGGATCATTTGGGTTCTTGATCGAATGGATATCGAGTTTTAAAATGGTCAGAGGTTAAGTCTAAGAGTGGACCCAAAGTTTTATAGACCAATGGTTTATAATCTTTATCGGATTTGTGAAGCGGGTAAGTGTCGCGCAATTTTCCAATGCGATATCTTTGAGGACCGTCGGATCAATTGGGTTCTCAATGAATGGATATCGAGTTATAAAATGGTCATAGGTTTTGTGTGTAAGGTTTTGGGTTTTGTCGACCCTGTTGTTTGTTAATCATCAAGGGGTCTGTCTTTTGTTGGTCTTTACACTTGTAAAGACGTGTACCATATGAAACCTCTTTTTTTTCGGTTAATTGAAGGTTCCACTCTTAGTTTACCAAAAGAAAAAAGAATAGTGATCTTCAGACCTCCTTGATCAACCACAACTCTAAAACCATGTTGGTAAATTGAGAGATTTTCATCTTAAAATCATATTTCCATGATAATTACTCATGAGACTATTATCATCTTTATTATCATGTTTTTTTCCTTCATCGAACAATTACCATCAAACATGAAGATCATATAAGACAATAGAACACAAGGTATAGGTTCCAAGCTAGGGAAAAACCCCTCCAAGGGGAAAATCCAGAAAATTTTCTTCTTATAGAATCAGATCAAATGAGATAACCACAAAAATTACCTCCTCTAGAAGCCAAGCCAAACCTTCCTTCCTTCTAGCAGATTCATCGGCAAGAGACTAGCAACAAGAGATATATCAAGGCAGATCATCCTCAAAACCTAGCTCGAAGAAGGAAAACATTTATGCTATGCTTCATCTTCCACTTCTTTGCTTCCCTTCTTTGTGATATTTCAGACCAAATCCATCCAAGTGTGTGTGTTCAATTGAGATTCATCCATCCTCTATTTATACAGTTAAAAGGGGTGCAAATAGACATGTCCATTGGGGTAAAGTTGATATGACATGTAGACTGGCTTGGAATCTAGATGGGTTTCTGTCCATAAATTTACATTTCAAAATTTATTTTCCTTTTTCTTTTATAGTAGGTCCAAAATAGAACTTCTATTCTTTGAATTGAAAACCTAAAAGCATGAAGAACATACATATCTAAAAAAATAATAAATTTTCTTTTTCTTTTCTTTTGACATAAAATACATAATGGTACAAATTATGAAGACCTAAACTAGCTACTTTTTCCAACACCAAGTTGGTCCCTACTCCTAGGCATTTGACAAATCATACTAAGAGATAAAAGGCGAGAAAAATCATATTCTGGAAATTAAAAAAACAACAAATAAATCCACACAAAAGATGACACAAAACTAATTGTACTATTGACGATTCCCCAAAAATGACACCAAAAATCATGGGGCTTTCAATTACTTTTAATTATACAATTGATCAATTATGCATTTATATTGTCAATCCGAGATTCATTTGGAACTTGCGAACTTCCCTGCATAATCTATGCTAGTGCAATATTTGATGTGTCATGAAGTTGTAGTTTATGGTTCCCACATTTTATGATATAGATGCATTCATAGGTCAGTGATCTAGTAAATCACACCACACTTGCAGGAAATAAAACACAATTAAAAGAAATAAAACACACTTACAGGAAATTAAACTACTGGAAAAGTAAATCACAACTGCAGAAAAGGAAACACGTGAATTACTAAGAGTGACTTGGTCTAGTGTAATGATGTTCTTGCTTGGCTCTAATAAAGATGAGGTGGTAATTGCCTAGAATGCAATGTATGGTGAGAAAACAAGCCATAAATAATGCTTAAACATGACACAATTCTCAATTGCTAGATATTGTTGAAAATAGAGTAAAAGTAAGCTACACACGAGTTACAACAACGGGAATTGAAACAATAGCCATATTGACTAAAAACAACCAAATTTGTTAGCCAATCATTAATCCTTTGATTAGTGACTAGAATGAAATAACCTAGAGTCGCATCAACAAGTAAATAATGTAATTGTAGTAGTAATAACTATTGGAATTACAATAGAAGGAAATTAACATTATTACAAAAAAGAAAACTAGGAGTTGTAACAAAAGGAAATTATGAGTTGCAACAAAAAGGAAATTAACAGAAAATGTAAATAAGGTAGCATCAATATAAACTAGTTGTAATTTAACCAAAATAGTAAAACTAACCTACCTCCTAACACTACCTAGTTATACCAAACTAAGGAGGGGGCCCTACCTTGTTTGATCTGATAATCACCCTGTGAGTGATCTCAGTTAAATATTTAACAAACAAAGGTATTACAGTCTCATGTGCTAGTGTGTGTGTTCTGTGTAATTGAAACAACGGATCGATCAGATTGCCAATACACAAACATTTTACATGGAAAGATAGCGGAGAAATACAGTAAGCAACGCAAAGACACAAACATATTTTAATAATGAGTTCACCCTATTCTCCAGGGCTACGTCTCTGGTCCACCTTCAGTGGTGGCCTTGTTTTATTGTGTCTTAAAACAAGAATTGACAATGCAAGGACTCAATATGAGTTCTCCTGACATCAGGTTTTGCTTGGCAGGGTGGTCCTTAGATTCCCCAAGCCACTCAGCGTTCACAAACTCCTTTTTTTTCCTACCAGCTCTGCGACTTTTGGTCTACAGTGGAAAGATCCAACTGTGATGTTCAATCCAGATAGATTCCTCTATGGGAAGGCTTGATTCTTCAAGCTCTTTGGTGCTCGACGCTACCTGTGGTCAGCTCGGCCCTCTGTCTCCTCTTCTTGGCTTCACTGCTCTCTGTGCTCAGTCTTCCCCTCAGGGTTCACTGTTCACTATCTCTCTTGGTTGCTTCGACTCTTCGATTTGAATCTCTCTCTCCTTCTGATCTCTCCTTCACTGTCTCGGCTCATGGCTTTAGCCACTCGACCTCCGTGCCTGTTCGTTTCCTCTCCTTCCTGTGTCACTTCGCCTGTTTCCTGTGTGTTTGGAATTCCCTGTTTGGCGTCAGCATAATGCTCAGGAAGTAGCCACGTGTCTCCATCGGAACTTCTCCTGCCCACTTGTCGATTCGTTGCTTTCTCCATCATGGCAGTCAATGGATTCCAAATCCTCCTAAATCACGGCTTAATCCCCTGTCAATTCAACTCTGTCTATCAGGCACAATCTCAACCATCCAATTTGGGCTCCTCTAGATCCAATGTCATTCGCACGTCGAGTGCGGTTGACTTGCTCGACCGTTAGCGCGCGATCGCGGCAGTTTTTCTCTCTCCTCTGCTACCACGCGTCGATCGTTGATTGTGATCGCTCCGCTTTCTCCAAAACCGCTTACTGTTCCACAGTTTCTCGGGGAAACCGCTCGTTTTTCGGTGTGGGTCCTGCCTTTTTCCTTCAGCGCGTTTTCCTTTTTTTCCGCCCACGGTCCTTCGGTTCCTCCATGTGACCGGGTGCTGGAGGCTTTTCATTTCGGCCACTTTCACCTAGTGATGCGCATCGAAAACTAGCTCCTTTTCCTGATCTGGGGCTCCCAAGGGCTATTTTGGCCTCCTGCGTAGTCTTCATGGGCCTCGGTCAGCTCACTTTGATGGAGGTCCTCGTCGTCCCACGACGCTACCATGGCCACTACTTCAGGGTGTTTTTGATTGTTGTTTTGGATTCTTCAAGGATTTGTTCAACCTTTTTTAGTCATGGTTCTATGACAGTCGCTTATGGATCCGATTCAGATCATGGCCTCCCAACTGAAAAGCTTTTGGACCACCAAAAGTTGGTTTTCTTCAAGCATCGACTAAGTGAGGAAACTACTGTCTCACTTGTCCAATCTCAATCCACTTCGCACTGCTTGAATTTGAACCTTTAAGCCCAATAATGAGGTATTCCACCTGTCCACTACACGTCGTCCTTACCTTCCTGTCCAACGTTGTATATTCCTGCAACTCATTAAGATATTCCCGTAGTAGGTCATCAACAAAAGGCAATTGACTCTGCTCTTCAGGGTCCTCAATCATTGAAGGTTCAAACAATCTCAAGCAATCCACGTTCACAACTGAGTAGATGTGCATGTAAGCTAGTAGATCAAGGTGAAAAGCATTCTCACCAATCCTCTCATGTATCTTGAAGGGTCCATACCTGATAGGTTTTAGCTTTTTACCTTCACCTTGCATCCTGTCCTTGTTGATGTACAGCCAGACTTGGTCTCCAACTTGAAAACTATGCTCCATCTAATGCTTATCATGCCTAGCCTTGTACTTGGCCTGGCTCTTTTCCAGTTGTTCCTATACTGCCTGGTGGATCTCCTGGATCTGTTCAATGAACCTAGTTGCCTTGTCCACATCACTGTGTCCATCAACCATGGTATCTTTACCAAAGACAAAATCCATGGGAGACCTTGGTATGAAACAAAAGCAGGTCTCAAAAGGAGATCTCTATGTAGAAGAATCTTTGGCTCTATTGTAAGCATGTTGCACATAACACAAATGCTCATCCCAAAGCTTAGGATGTTTGCTGCAATATCCTCTCAGTAACTGAATCACTGTCTTGTTAACTACTTCTGTGTGGCCATCTTTTTTTGGATGAAAAGCTATGCTTTTCTTTAATTTGGTGTGCATAATTTCCCACAGATTAGACCAAAACTTCCCCACAAATCGGGTGTCTCGATCAGATATAATAGAGGTGGGTAATCCATAATGAACCCATACATGTTCAAAGAACAATTTTGTAGTTTGTTAAGCTGTAATCTGTTTACTACATGGTATTAAAATACACATTTTGTTGACCCTATCCACAACAACATATAGATAGTCATGACCTTTCCTAGATTTAGGCAGTCCTCCAACGAAATCCATGGAAATGCTTTCCCAAGGGTGAGAAGGAACTGGCAAGGGAGTGTACAAGCCTAGTTTCCTGTTGCTGGGCTTGCTTTTAGCACACATAGCACACCCCTTTACATATCTAGAAACTGTCTCACTCATTCTCGGCCAATAGCAGAACCTTTGCAGGTGTGCAACTATTTTATTTACTCCAAAGTGACCTGATATCAGAGAAGTGTGGGCTTCCCTAATTATCTTTACTCTTTCAGTTTGTGGAATGCAGAGTTTCCCACAATGATATAAGAGTCAGTGCTTCACATGATAGTATAATTCTTCTACTCTTTTCCCTTGACTCAAAGTTGCATAGACATCTTTAAAGTCCATGTCTTGAGCATACTGTTCTATGTAGCTTTCATGCAGCACAAAATTATGCTTAATTATGGTAGATGCATTTATAATGGGTCTAGATAACATATCTGCAACCTTGTTATGTATGCCCTTTTTATATCTGATGACTAAATGAAACTGTTGTAGAAAACCCATCAATCTGTAATGTCTTGATTGTTGCAGCTTAGTTTGGGAGTGTAGATATTGAAGTGGTTGATGATCAGCATGTATTACTATCTCTTTGCCCATTAAGTAATGTTTCCACTTTTCCACACTCTGAACTAACACATACAATTCTTTATCATAGGTAGGATAGTTAACCACTATAGGATTAAAAGTCTCAGAATGATAACATATGCGTTTACCGTGTTGTGTCAATACTGCTCCCATGGCATAGTCATTGGCATCAATTTGGATCTTGAATGGTCTTTGTAGATTTGACAGTGCTAGTATAGGTGTTGTACTAATTTTTTCTTTCAAGGTGTCGAAGTCTTTCTACTGTTTGCCTCCCCAATGAAACACGTTGTTCAATCCTGTCAAAGCATGTAAAGGAGCTGTAATTGAGGAAAAATTTGAAATGAACTTCCTCCAATATTGTGCTGCTCCTAAGAAGCTTCTCACTTCTGTAGCAGTCTTGGGCTTAGGCCAGTTTATGATGACTACCACTTTAGAGGGATTTATTTTTAATTCACCTCCCCCTACTATACGACCCAAATAATTTAGAGAGGTTTTTCCAAATTCACATTTTGAGAGTTTAACATAAATTTTTTCTCTTTTCAAAACATCTAATGTCTGCTTAACATGCTTTAAATGTTCTTCCCACGTTTTACTGAAAATTAGAATGTCATCCAGATACACAATAACAAAATCATCAAGAAAAGGTCTAAGTACATCATTCATTAATCTCATGAAAGTAGCAGGGGAATTGGTGAAGCCAAAAGGCATAACCAGCCATTCATACAATCCCTGCTTTGTTTTGAAAGCAGTATTCCATGCATCTTGCTCTGCAACTCTAACCTGATGGTATCCACTGTGCAAATCCAGCTTGGTGAAATAAACATCTTCCTTCAATTGATCTAAAAGATCATCTATGCGAGGAAGGGGATAATGCTTTTTGATGGTTATCTTATTCAGTGCTCGGTAATCAATGCACATTCTCCACGAGCCATCTTTCTTTCTCACCAAAATGATTGGTGACCCACATGGTGATGTGGTGGGCCTGATGAACCCTTTCTCAAGCAACGCCTGCACCTGCTTCTTGATTTCAGCATTCTCTAAATCGGACAACCTGTACATCCCAATGTTAGGCAAAGGAACATCTTGCTACAAAATAATATCATGTACTATTCCCTTTTTGGGTGGCAGAACTTTAGGTTCTTGAAATAAGATATCATACTTTGAAACAATCTTTTCTATATCAGTTTGCTGATCAACATTACAGCCTTCAAATATTTTGGTCTTATCAGGTGTCTTTTCCTTTACAACCATCAGTAAGAACTGTTTGCATGAATTTATCATTATTTTCATCTGTCCTGAGTTTACGAGAGTATAATTATTCTTCAGCTTGTGAGCTCTTACAAAGTATTTGATTCCATATTTGACAAGTAGATACTTGTTCTCAGCTCTATAGAAAATAGCTTTTCTATCATACAAGTAAGGACTTCCTAAAACAATTCCACATATATCCAAAGGAATTACATCTAACTCAACCTCATCTACAAATGTTGACCCAAAAGAAAACTTGAGCTTGCACTGTCTAGTCACTTGTAGTTGTGCTTTATCATTCAACCATCCTAATGGGTATGGTTTCTTATGAGGTGTAGTTGTTAATCCCAATTTCTTTACAATTGCTTCAGAAATTAGATTTACTTGTGAGCCACTATCAAACAAAGTATCAATCTTTTGATTTTTGGAAATGACTCAAATATGGAAAAGCTCACGTCTTTTTTTCTCATGTTCTCCATCAATGAAAGATTGAGCAGAATTACCAGTAGATGCTTCAGAATTCTTACCTTTTATACCTGTGGCTGCAATGATTGTTTCATCTCTCGAGTATGACCCCAAATCTTTCTGAATAGCTACAACAATCTTCTTCTTCTTGCCCTCGGACTTCTTAGGCCTCACCTCTGGATGTAGAATCCAACAGTGCTCATCATCATGCCCCTCCTTTTTACAGTGAGTGCATGAAGCTTTACCTTTTTGTGCAGTGTTAGCCTTCCTTGCTTTCCACTTTTGCTTCCTTTTCTCCTTCCTCTTGCTTATAGTGGGTTGGGATGGTCCCCGAACTTCTGGATTTCCATTCTTTCCTCTAGCTTCTAGATGAGTAGCTTGTACAGATACCTCATCTATACTAGTGGGATTAAACATGAGAATGGTATGCCTCATGTAGC
>APFE031129187.1:0-44405 GCA_000404065.3 Pinus taeda
CCTGGCAGGGACTATAGTAATCAGTTTGGTTTGACTTAGCATTAATTCAAAGTGTTATTTCGGAGAATCTCTGGGTTAAAGCAAAGTTTTGAAACGTTTTGAGATGCTATGTGCTAGGATAACCAAAGTGCTCAGATTTGCCATCTTATTTGGCCTCTTCCCGAGGCGGGAGAGGCCTAAGCTTAGGTTATCTTCGTTAAGGCTGGTTTATATTTGCTGACGGTCAGAGGATTTCATGTTTTAATGTTAGCGTCCCTTAGCATTAGTTTGGAGATGCTATGATAACCGCTTTGTACACACCGCTTTGTACCTACTGCTTATGTCTGGTTCTGTCTGCATATAACAAGTGTCATACAGGTTAACAGGTGTCATAAAACATTGCTCCCATATCAGGATGACTTGAGGCGCTGAGACTGCATGATTCTGAATTCATTTGTGACCGTCTTTCCTTCATCTCTGCTGCAGCGTTAGTGACCGTCTTTCCTTCATCTCTGCTGCAGCGTTAGCATAGGCAGCTGCGGCTTCTTCTGGTGTGTCGAATGTTCCAAGCCAGTGCCATTTTTTGGCGATTGAATCTCTAATTTGTGCAGTGAAACAACCCAGGTAATTTCTTTTGACCCCTTTGCCGTTGGGCTGCTTTATAGTTCATGTTTTTCTTTGACATATTTGACCCTCCAACCTTATTCAATAAATTGGTAACTGCCTTTGATTGCAAGTTTCTGTGCAGAATTTGGTTTCTAATGTTATTGTTTCTGAAAATAGCAAAGATGTTCAATTTATAAATAGCAAAGATGTTCAATTTATTCATATTACTCAACAATCCAGTTTGGATAAGTAAGGATTGGAGCACTTACCAACTTTTCCTTGAGCAGGTTGAAGGAAGGTGTGATAAGGGAGCGAGGTGCAATGATGTGACTCGATACCAGGTGAGTACAACTACCGCTCTATACCTGCATGATCTGATTGCTACCGCTTGCCTTATGTTGAGCACTATCGCGATCCCTGTTATCGATACCGCTTGACCCCCGTGCTAACAATTATACAGGATCTATGAATCCACTTCTGCATTTCAAAATGTGTTTTTCACGACGCCTCTATACATTTCCCTGCACCTTTCTCAATCCCGACTCTACCTAGCCGTGCTTGCTTGCCTATGAAGCGTGCTCTTTTCGTATCATAATATTCTGGCCACCCATCCCTTGATAGTTGTTTCTCAGCAACTGCCACTACTTTCCTTGCTAATTCTGGTCGATTCATTTTTATGCAAGCTACTGTAAGCTGCAACACATGGGAAATCAAGACATTCAGATACATGTAATGACAAAAGAACTGCGGAAACAAAGTTTGATCAAAATACAGATAAAACCATTGGACTTTTAAAAAGATATTCTCCTGAATTTCCCGAAAGGTGAGTAGTCTGAAAGCATTATGATCTTTCACACAATTATCTCTTTACATTGACACAAAATTTTGGCTCTGTGAAATTTAACATCGCTAAAAAAAAACACAAATAAAAAAGCTCGTATTAAACCGCCATGGAAGATCACGTTTCCTGGTCTCCAGTATAAATTGCCATGTCGCGATGGTGTACTGTAAGACTATTACACATACCGCGACTCTGGCAAGTGGATGTCCATTAAAACACTTCTTCCACGGTCTCTGGCACACCTTGAAGTAATGGCTCTTTCCTGCAATGCCAACGAAACAATCTCCCCAGAATTCGAAAACAACGAAGAGGTAGTTTGAAACCTGTGAATCTTTTTATCAAAACTTGTTCTCCATTGTTTGATTTGTCTCCAGAGTTTGGGCTTGAAGAAAGGCAATTACTGCAAGGCCGTGGCCTTTGGGAGCGATCGATCAAGTGTTTCCTGCAACAAACAATTGTTCACTGTCTGCTGCTGATCTTGAAACAACTGATCCAAAACTCATTTGCGAGCTAGACTGTGACCTCAATCACGAAGCCGTTCTGCCCGGAAACATTACCGTTCCCATTGTATCCAAAGCCATCAAATGCGACAAGGGGGAGCACATGCACTGGAGGTTCAATGATTCAAGTAACTTTTGAATTTGCACGCCACCTCATAAAATGATGAAGCTGCCAGAAGAGAAATGAATTACCTGGTTGTCAAAAGAGACAGGCACGCTTAAAAAGTTTACAATCTCTAAAACTGTATGCCTATGAATTCGATCTTTAAAAGAAAAAGAAAGACAGAGTCCTCAGAAAGAAAATTACGCAGAGAAGTAGATCGCCCCGTACTGATCTTTGTATCGAACAACATTAGATTCATCCTCATCCACGGAGGCATTAACCCTTTTCGAACTAGAATACATTGATTAGCAGCTGCAACCAATTCCTCCGAGATCAGGCCTGCTGTAAGCGTCAAGTTGTTTTCGAATGGCATTAGCTACGCGTGCTCGACCGCTAAACAGCGATGCCTAGTTTCCTCCGCCACGTTTCGCTCATGCACATACTCAAAAAGGAAATGAAATACGGAAACTTCTTCCTGCCGTTTCAATGTGAATTTGATGATGTAATCCAAATACCAAACCCAGGTCTTCAACAACGCAACCGCATCATTACTTTTGCATGAATTATGCCACGTCATTATTTTTCCATGAGAATTTCAAAACTTGGGTCTTTAACAAGCTGGCAACCACGTCATTACTTTTACTAGATGTATGTCACGTCAATGCTTTTCCCATAAATATACTGGGGCGTTTGTGCGGTAACATATAGAGATACACATTGATATGGTTGAAAACAATAGGCATCAGAACTTAATTATTCAATTGGATAAGGATGACAGACCACCTCGCAGAAAATACCAAACCCAGGTCTTCAACAACGCAACCGCATCATTACTTTTGCATGAATTATGCCACGTCATTATTTTTCCATGAGAATTTCAAAACTCGGGTCTTTAACAAGCTGGCAACCACGTCATTACTTTTAATAGATGTATGTCACGTCAATGCTTTTCCCATAAATATACTGGGGCGTTTGTGCGGTAACATATAGAGATACACGTTGATATGGTTGAAAACAATAGGCATCAGAACTTAATTATTCATTTGGATAAGGATGACAGACCACCTCGCAGAAAGGAACGTCGAGTACGAGTGGAGTTTCAGTTGATACAGAAACTAAGAGAGAGAAATTCCTTGACAGAAACTCAAGATTGTCATCGATTTCAAAACCCTAATTTCCTTTCCAGCAGCCATGGCGGAAGAACGCTTCATATCGACAAGCGATTTATCTCCATTTTCTTCTTTTTCTGTTTGTTCACCCGATTCAACGGGTTCCTTGGACGACATGACGGACAAAGGCAATTCTTCATGGGAATTATCGCCTCCACTGATGCCCCACGGCAATGGCGGCCCTCTCTTTCACATGAAGTGTCTCAGAGCGAGCCTCCCTTCGCGCAAGTAAGTCTAATTGGTCAATGTATATTCATTTAAATTATCGGCCTCGCTTCAATTGAAACGAGGGCTGCTGTAACATTTTGTTCATTTTCGCTATTCGTTTGAGTTATTTGCAGGAGGGGTTTGTCCAAGTTTTTCACCGGCAAGTCCCAATCGTTTACGTCTCTGGCAGATGTGAAATGTGTGGAAGACCTGGCCAAGCCGGAGAAGAAGCTCAAGAGTTCACACAGCTGGGAATCGACGGTAAAATCATCGTATAATAGTCAGGCCATACGATCCTCGATGCTCTCTGTAGGCTCAGCATAAGAGGCATCTCTGATGTCTAAACAATGCATTTCCGTCAACGCAAGGACTGACGCCCCTCGATCTGCACCTCGATCTGCCAGCTATGGAACTGCACCTACGCTCTTGCCCAGGTGAAACTTGAATGCACAGGGCTGGACCAGCTAGGCAGGGACTAGCTGCCATGCAGCCTGTCTTGTTTTAATATCGAATCCAGATTGAATTGTTGCCAATTATCTAGGGTCATTTTATTAGTGTTGGCATGTCAATTGAGGCGCATGACTGATATACCTCCAGCAACTCGCGGAGCTGTTCCCTGAATATCGCCATGAGATCTCGAGTTTTAGAAGCCCTCGCCATCGACAACGTTGTCTTATGTGAAAATGGAAAGTGAACACTCTTTTTATACATGTTGGTCAACAGCCCCTATGTGCATTTTCTGGTGGCGATGACATCGTGTAGCAATAATTTTTTACGAAATTTGATCAGATTTGAAGGACAGATCGGAGCAAGCCATGGCGTTCATCGTGGTGCCATTGACCGTGATCGCTGTCCGAATGGCTAACATCGCTGCGTCCGTTATCACGCAGCAGGTGTTCTAGGCCGTATCGCACCCTCGGCGTAGAGATAAGTGAGATCAGGGAGCTCCATTGCTATAAAATAACATAGTTTAATGTTAGGCCAATCAATTTTATTTTGGGTTATTAAAGTGTGAAGTGTTAAAACAGAGAAGTTAAAATGCTATGAAAAAGGCGTAGTTTTTTTGTTTTTTTGCCTTTTCCGTGTTAGTTAAAAGTAAGTTTTGGCAAAAGTTTTAGGCA
Organism: Pinus taeda; assembly: GCA_000404065.3. NCBI lineage: Eukaryota > Viridiplantae > Streptophyta > Pinopsida > Pinales > Pinaceae > Pinus > Pinus taeda. Next base: position 4,527 of record APFE031129187.1, read on the forward strand.
CATTTTTTTCCAAGGAATTTTTAAAAGATATTAAGAGCAATTGTATATGATGTTCTTTGAAGATTGGCCATATGTCCATTTGTTGATATATTTGATCTTTTATGGTCGGTGTTTATGAAATATTTAGTCATGCAAAACGAGGTTGAGGTTGATTGGTCTTAATTGTGTGGGCATTGAAGGCATAAAACTATGGTTATTGTCATCATTAATTTTGTTTTATAATAGTTTTTGTTTTTGTGGCGTATAGAAATACATTTTTTAATTTGGTCTTTTTGAGATGGATAAAAGGTTGCAAAAACTTTGTGGACGAATGAACTTCATAAAGAGGTTCTCATATTGTAGTTAGTGGTAGTATTTTTGCAAGCACATAATGCAACTCTTAAAAATAGGTTGCAATGAGTGGTTGAAGGTTGACAATTTGGAATCAACCATGGGAAAATATCTCCAAATGCTTGTAGATGAATTTCAATAGAAGATTGATCTCCTTGATGACTTGCAAGAGGAAGTTGAGTCTTTTTTTGACTCAAATTTGAAGAAACAACTAAAAGATCAACACATTATGGAGATTGATTGTTTAAAAGAAACAATGATGGAGCAATATCATTTTTTGAAACAATATTAGGATGCCTTGTCTCAAAAGTTGATTAAGAATGAGGTCATTTAAAAGTTGCACGAGTCTAAGCATGAACTTGAATTGGAAGTTAGCCGTCTTCGAAAATTTGAGATGGAGACAATTCTTGATAAGGTGACATGCTCTCCTTTTTCCACACTTCATGATGTTGAATTCCAGAAGCATGATGTTGACTCATCACATGCCTTTGCCACACCCATTTTTGAAAAGCATACTACTAGTATTGGATCCCGATTACTGAGAAAAATGGGATATACCGGAAGTAGACTTGGGAAGAATGGACAGGGAATTGTTGCTTATATTAACCCTGTAGTGTAGACATCAAGAGTAGGTCTTGGATACAATCCTATTGTTGCTTCATCACCTACATCCAATTGTGAGGTGCTTGAAGAAAATGCTCTTGTTGATTATAATAAACACATCAAAGACATGGTTGTTGATGTCATTCCAAATGATAGTATTGTTGCACTCAAGTATGAGTCTGTAGAGGGAAAAATTGAGCCATATGCACATCCTCATCATAAGAAATTACCAAAGCATTAGAATTATTGGTCAACTAGTAGTCCAGCATCAGATCGTTACAGAAGAGACGTGAAAGAATAAATCGTGGACCAATGCCGACCATCAAGATTGTTTGTGGATGTATCGATGAATGATCATGGCATAATTTGAACCAATGCTTGAAAAATTTATATCATTTTGTTGCATCGGTTGTTCATTATCGATTCCCATTGTTCCTTCAGTTGTGCCTTCAGTTGTGCTTCAGGGCAGAAATTTGCTGACAATGAAGACTATTAATTCTTTCTTCTTCTGTAGTTGTGTTTTAGGGGGGGTAGTTAGATGATGACAAATATTGTTGTCATTTTTTGCGTTTGATCAGTGTGATGGTGACAGTGTTCAAACAAACTTCAGGAGTGTTATTGTACAGTGGTTGCGCTGAGTTTGCCATACTTACAAGCCTCAATGTGTGTTTGTTGGTTGATAGTGTTGCTTCTATTTGAAGCCTTTTCCTGGTTCTTTATCGGTGCCTATTTTCTCTAAAGATTTTTGGGAGAAGTTGATAGTGTTTACCACCTATGTGCCTCTGCAACAATCATACTTCAAAGATCAATTGATTGACCTCATTGAGGTTTCATGGCTCTCATCTTCAGAGTTTTGGTACTTCAACATTATGTACTTCTTGATTGGAGCAGACCTATGTTCTTTCCATTCAATGGATCGTTATGAGATCTATAATTTTAACTCCATTATAATTTGAGCACTGAGATCTTTCTCTCTGGGGGGGGTGGGGGCGGGAGGGGGTGGTGGAGTTTTTTCCTACGGGTTTTTCTCTCTTTCTCTGCTTATGAGAGTTTATACATGGGTACTTAACCAGGCCTTGTTGCTAGGACTCATTCTTTGTTTTCTTTCTTCTTTAGTTATTCCCTATGTTTCGCTTAAGAGGGGGATGTTAGAGTTGGATTTTCCAACGCCTCATTTCTCTATGAGTTAAGTATGGTGAGTTGTAAGCTCACATGGGGACTTGCTTGCATCTGTCTAGTTGTTGTAGCTATCCTTATCCGACACTTGGCCTCCTCCATTGCTATATAATGGAGGACTTCTATGTACTTTTACATAACAATGTGAGTAACAAAATCCTCTTACATTAAATGCCACGATGGAATCGATATACACCATCAAACAGAAAGTAGAAGATTTACCGAAGCCAAACAATTTGAACAAAAATATAAACAAAAATTTCATATAAATTGTCTATCATCTTCATGAATAATGTTCCAACGCTCTTCAAAAGATTTTGAAAATATAATTCCTACTTTTCATGTAATAAAATTATAGCTTTGAAATTTGTTACATCTATAAGAGTTCTTAGATCTTATTTACATGTGTAGTTGAGATATTTCTATATTAGACCAATAATTAATATATTTATGATGTATGTAATTATAATATAATCTAAAATAATTTTTTGGTGTGCAATTAAAAATACAAACCTATACATATAACATTCCATTAAACAAAATAGAGAATATTATATCAAATATGGATTTAAAGAATATTTCAAAATCTAACCGAGATGGGCAAATGATTCCAAAATATCTATCAGATTCCAAAATAGTGCGACAATCCGCACTCGACTTAACCTGATGACAAAAGGGATCATATACGCATACATACCATAAGACATGCTTCCCATACCATAAGACATGCTTGCCGGGGCCCAGTTGTTTTAAAATTCCCGATAGTCGATGTAAGGCTATGAGCAACCCATTCCTGATGCAGAGAGTTATTCCCAACTTTGGCGCAGCCATCACATCCTTCACCATTTTCAGACGATATCTGTAAACCAGAGAAGCTGCCACCCATTTCATGAGCAAATACGCAAAATTCTTGCCCAGACAAACTCTTGGTCCTGCATTGAACACTGGGTATTTATAGCCCACTTCTGCCACAAACACCCCTTCTTCCAGCCATCTCTCCGGCTTAAATTCCCTGTAGTCTTCTCCCCATATGCTCTCCGTCCTTCCCATGGAGGACCCCTCATTTTACTCTGGAGCATCATATGGTGCCATAATAGTGCAGCAAGTAAGCTCGTCGCAGAAATTACCAGTGCACATTGAATTAGCTGCAACAAGCTATCCATCGTTGCTAAAATGAAGGAACCGTGGGACATCAGAGTAGAGCAGCGGCTGTGTATAAGAGAGCGAGAGAGAAGCTATAATAATTGAGTTTGTTAGACTGACTTTGTGACATTTGACCTTTCTCACTCGAATGCACAACCACATTTTATGTAAAAAGTTGGTCCTCACTAAATACTCAGCTGCAGCAAACTAAATTCTTTGTAACTCATCTATTTATATGCCATTATTTGTGATGATTCTGTTATATATAATATCGAAAGTTGGTTCTCAATAAATACCCATCTATTTATATCCCATTATTTGCGATGATTCTGTTACCTATAATATCGATAGGTAACTGTTTGGTGGATTATTTTTAAGTGGAAAACGTAGTTATTATTAATTATTATTATTGAAATAATAATTAATCATCAGTGAGAAAAGCTATTAAAAATTGATCATGGTTTTCTACACATTAGGAAAACTATTTAAAATTTATCATGGTTTTCTACGAATTAGGAAAGCTAATAAAACTTGATCATGGTTTTATGGTTCTAAGTTAGGAAAGTGTCACACACATTGAAGACACTAATATGATATCAACAATTAAAATACTGCTATGATATTAATAATTAAATGTGGTTTTTGTTGAAAAAATATGTGTGGTTTTAAAAAAATAAAAAATAGTAATTTATTGCATTAGTAAGTTAGAAATTTTGACTATTAATTTTTGTTTATGTGATTTATTAGAAAACATTATAAAATTTATTGTGAATCACAAAAGTCTTACATAAAAAATTAATGATATTTTTTGTTAAAAAAAATATTACATATTTTGAAATTAAATTTTTGTAATATTGATGATGAAATTGTTTCATTAATAACAATTAAATTTTCAAAGTCTTTAAAGAACAATGAGATTTATTAAAAAAATTATAAAATTTATTGTGAATCACAAAAGTTTTACATAAAAAATTAATGACATTCTTTGTTAAAAAAATATTACATATTTTGATTTTTTTTTTTTTAATATTGATGATGAAATTGTTTCATTAATAACAACTAAATTTTCAAAGTCTTTAAAGAATAATGAAGTAAAGTGTATGAATTTATTGTGATATTTTTTTGGGAAAATAAAAAAATAATCGATAAAGTGTATGAAGTTATTGTGATATTTTTTTGGGAAATTAAAAAATAATTGATTATGTGCATAAAATAAAAAAATAATTGATTAACTGTATGAAGTTATTGTGATATTTTCTCATTGTGATATTTCTTGGAAGTGCATGAATTTATTGTGAAATTTTTCTTTCATAAATTAAAAAATATTGAATAAGTTTTTTTAAAGATAAAGAAAATAGTTTTGATTATTTATTTAATTTGTTATATTAAATTATTCAAATTTTTAAGCATATATTTTGTATATATAGAAATTTAACTTTTCATGTTTAATATTATATTCTAATTTATTAAGTTATTTTAATTTTATTTAATTTTTCAAAATTTAAAAATATAATTTTTTGAATGATTAGAGAAATTAATTTAAGAGAAATATTTGATATTTCTAATTTATTAGTTAAATTTATTTTTATTAAATTTTTCAAATTTAAATATTAGTTTTAAAATGATTAAAAAGAATTATAATTTTAAGAGAATTTAGAATATGAACATGAAAACACCTCTTTTATATTAAATAATTTAATAGAAATTACATTTTTCAAGGGTATTTAATTTTATTGAAATAATATTTAAAATATAATCTTATAAATTAAATGGTTGGTAATATTTATAGAACATTAACAAACTTATTTCATGATACATCTCACATTGAAAAAATTAAAACTAGCCTATGACCCTGTTAACTCAAGATTTACCAAAAGTCTAAATGAATCAAATATACCAGGATGTAAACCCCCCTTTGGTGTAAAACTTGAGAAAATGTTTACACCTATAGAGATTTGATTAGTAGGAATCTTGTAGATTCAAAGTTAAGATGAATCTATGTTGATTCTTAATAATATTATTCATATTTATATAAATTTCACAATTCTATGTCTAATTTTTTTATTATTATTAAGACTCTCATAAGACATATAGTTATATATGTAGCACTTTTCTTTAACATGTTTTATAATTTATTTTTTTTAATGTGAAATGAATAACATTGATTATATATATAACTAAAAATAATTATTAAAATGAAATATGAAGTATTTTAAATAATAAAAAACATTTTAAAAACATTATTTAAATAAGATAATATATATATAATTAACCCATTTCAATTACATAGATTTAATTCTTTAAAACTACACTATTTTATTTTATTTATCAATGGTATTAATATCTAGAGTTATTATGGCTCGAGGCCGGAATAGAACAATCATCATGTTATGTTGATTAAATAACAATACATTATAATTTAAAAAAATAGTGTGAAATAATTATCAATAACATGAAAATAATTAATAAAATAATTAAGTAATAATTATTAATATTATTATTATGGAAACAAATGGTAATTTTATTCAACTTGAAAACGAGGAACAAAATTACATTTTGTAGACGTCGATAGACATTCGATCATGTCAACCTATCAATTGATGCACAATAAAAGAAACAACAATATATAATTTTGTCGGGGTTAATTGTGATAATAATCACTTAGTTTACCCTTCTTTTTCTGAACTTTTTTTCCAAACCCCACGATATGTATCATCTGTTACTATTGCCAGTTGATTTTGAGCATCCTAAAAATGGACTTCTTTGTTTGAATTCAAACTCTTGGATACATGAATCCTCTTTATATCCTTTAATCATGTTTCATTGAGTGTTTCCTCTTTCTGTTACTTTGTTGCTTTGTTATTTTCTAATTTTGTACCCTTCTCGATGTGCTTTAGGACTCTTGACTCCTTCGTCTTCTTATATGCCATGTTATGCCGGAGCATCTAGATTTTGAGTATTCTCCATAGTATCTTATTCATCATATTCTTTAGAACTATCATGTACCTGCCATCCATTTGGCTTATGGGCCTACCTCTATTTCTTTTTTGGGATATTTTTTCCCCGTGGGCATGTATTTTGCAACTGTCATGTTTGAAAACAGTTTGAAAACCAATTCAAGGTTTAAATGATGTATTCTCATAATAAATAAGTTGGGTCCACTATAAGTTTTCATGTTTTAGTTGGATATGATTAGGTAGGCCTTTGCTAAGGTCTATCTCTACATAGTTTTTGACAAATGTGAATACACTTTTTACTATTCTATTAGAGTCCATTTCTTTGAATTTTCCAAGAACATTTCCAATATCTTCAAGGACTTGATGGTGCTAGAAAGGGATATGGAGATTTAGTAATCTCACCCAAACTAGCATTGTAGTGACCACCATGCTTGTAGCATTAAATTTTGGAAACCATGGTGTAATAAAAAACCTAACTCTACCCCATAACCATGTTTGATTAGTTAGGACTTTCTCCAAATATGTTTGTGTGTCAAATTGAACTATGAAGAAAGCCTTAAAATGTTAGTAGAGATCATAGTTGGAATTCCAAGAAGAATATACCCACTAATGTAAATCTTTAAATCTTGACCAAAACCCAGTAAACCGACATATTAGTGCCTTAGATTGAAGATTAATAAAAAATCGTTTTACATCTAAGGGTTTAACTTCCGTCATTGGTGTTTTTTCTGCTTGTTCCACTATCTATGGTCATGACATATTTTGAATCTCATCAGTAGGAGTGATAACCTTCCCTTTCACTACATCCTTGAACGAGGCTGGTACATTTGGGTTTCTATTACCTGAATCCCCACCCCTCAGCCTCATTTTAAAATTATGGCAGAGTTCCTTTCAATTCCATAATATTTGAACTAAATGGCATTGCAAAAAATTCCTCGTACAATTCAAACGTTGTAAAATCACTAGTATACCCAGGTTGATTTGAATGATCTGCTTCAAATTTTCCACTAGATCTGAACCTCGAACCCCTAAAAGGACCAATTTCCCACTTAAGGTTTTAACAAAAATCTAAAAAACCTCCTCTAGTTCTAGTTTTTCATTCTGAGGCCTTTTGATTGGGGCAAGATCAAGCCAAAGGCCCTTGAATCTTTGATCCAAATCTAGAAATAAAAAATGATGAGGAAACAGAAAGAGGGTAGATCCTCATTATGAAGTGAGATTTACTAAAATGTGTGCCTTCAACAAGAATTAATTCTAAAAAGTGCCCTCATCTGGTGGATGTGTGTATTTATAAGTCAAATCTAAAATAATATAGTCGCAGCAGCCCTGAAAAATAGCACCACCACCGAAGATGCAAAAATGACATATGCGATCTACTGAAAGAACTTACCTCTAAAGCCATTTTCAACTTGCATCAAAGATAACTCGTAAACCCCCAATGGTCCTGATCCAAATAGTTCTAAGGGGCTATGAGAGTGATCTTCCTATGTGTTGTGAGGGATGTTAGAATTGTTTCATCTAACTACTTGAGACTTGACATATACGGCCAATCGAGATGTCTTGTTGAAGTAACTCCCACGGGAGGAGAATGAGGGGGAGTAGAGCATAATTGTAGTTGTAGCATAAGCCATTTCCTTCGGTGACAAAGAATCAAAACCTCAAAACCGTCTTAATGTTATTAATATCATTAATTAAGAAAATAATTATTATCAAATATTAATTAATTAATATAAATTAATTAATATAAATAATTTAAATTAATAAATTAATAATGAAGTATTAATTAATTAATAATATTCTACACTCTTAAAAGAAGGTTTACACCTCAAGGGATTTGATTAATTTCAGTTCATGATAGATCCAATGTTAGATGGACCTAGTCTAGTTATTTTTATAAACATTACAACATTTTCTATATTTATTTGACATTTAAATGTTTACGCCCATTTATAGACACTACAATTGATCCAAAATGGATCCAGCATGGCCTCTAAATCTAAAGTCTTCAAATACATGTGAAAATGGAACAAGGTTGAAGAGCTCGTTGAAATGAAGCCAATGGTGCAACCCACATGCAAATCAGAGTTCAGATAAGGAAAATAGAGCCAAGTAAAGATTCAAGTCAAAAGGTCAAACCCTGCGTCAGCAAGACATGTGTCAACCCGGGAAAGAGTCGCAGGTACCTGATTATGTCAGTGCAACAGATGATGTGGCAGTCTATGATTGGTTTCAGAACTTAGGCGATGAGGAGTAGCGACAAAGAACAGAGATTGTGTGATCAAAGTAGATCGACACATATCGTGTCGAAACATGTAGGCAAGTTATATGGAAAAACGGACGCGATATATTTATACAAAAGGAGTTAAACTCTTTGAGTTCTGAAAGAAGGGCGGTAAATGGTTTATCGCGTGCCCTGAAGGCAGGAAGCGGTTTTAGACTTGGAGCACGCGATTCCACTTAACGAGTGACACGTAGCCTCCTAAAAACCACTTTATCATGTGCCTTCGAAGAAATAATGAACGTGCTAGTTGGAGTGAGAAACCACGTGACAGTCGTCAGATGGCAGAGAACAGATCAATGATGTAGGTTGTCTGGATTCGTTGAGGAGCGGGACGTGACAGCCTTCAGATGGGTTGTTCTCAAGATCAGCGTCAGGGGAAGGCTAGACGGCCAGGGTCCACCCGCACCTGCCGGTCCTTTCGTTTTTAGCATGTTTCTATTATAAACATATTTTTCCACGTTTATTGGAATTTGTAACTAAAAGGTGTTATAAACACACTGTAATATAGAAAGTTGACAGGAGGGTATATTGCGAACCATTCTAGGGGGTCTGGAGGTTAGAGTGACCAGTACGATCGTGTTTATACTCATTTCGACTCGAGGATTCAAGCGAAACTCAGTGATGAGATCCATTTCTGTGTTTGAGACTCTGTTTTAAAGGCCACACCTATAACAACCATTTTGAAGAAATAATATAGAGGTCATCGCTGGAATCCAGGACCAGGAGATGTAGCCAAGAAGTATGGTGAACTCCTTTATCATTTTGGCTGTGTTGATGTGTTATTATTGTGTTTTCTGATTATTTAATAGTCTGTATTATTTGCAATCTTTTTAATCCATTGCACTAAGTAATATAGAAAACTCTACACATAATTCTGTAATACCTTTTTATCAAGTAGATCAAGTGGTATCAGAGCTTAAGGTTTTTAAGGTTTGACAAGTTTTGTGTAGAGATTTGAATGTTGACTAGGTTAAGGCTCAAACAAGGTGAAGGAGAACTTGTTGAGGCAAATCGAGAGATTAGAAGAGTCTATTCACAAAGAAGGATGGAAGATGAAGCTCCAATGGGGTCAGAATTCCAGTTCTTGGATAGCTTCATGACGATATGCGCCATGGTGGAAGAAATGTATCATGCGTTTAAAAAGGGTAGAAGTGAAGGAATTTCCTCACCTAGGCTAGACAAAGGAGTAGAGGAACCTTTTCTCTTTTTCCCTCCAGAGAAAGAAGAGAAGGAAGATAAAGGAAAAGGAGGAATGAAGCATCCACCATCTCCTCTATCATCACCATCATCGCCATCATCATCATCTTCTCATAAAACTAGTACTTATAAGAAGAAGAAAAAGAAAGCCTTTTTGATCAAATTAGATGTAAAGTTTGATTTGACAATTTATGATGGAGAACTTAATGCAGAAAAGCTAGATAATTGGATAAGGAAAATTCATGTATATTTCAGGGTGTAGAAAGTTGATTCAGAAAGGAAGAAGATTCAGCTAGCTAGCCTTCGTCTTGGAGGAACTGCACTTGTGTGGTGGGAAGGCAAGACACAATCAGATCTTCAAAAACATGGTAAAATCATTTCAACTTGGAATGAATTTGTTTTTGTCATTAAAAGAAATTTTATCCTTTAGCTTACATACAGCAGGCAATGATGAGTTGGCAGACACTTCGTTAATTGAAGGGTCAAAGTGTACAAAGTTATACTCAAGAATTTCGCAAAAGAGCTTTAAAATTAGGTATTTCATTGGACTCACCAGAGACATTTTTAAAATATATAGGTGGTCTTCATAGTTATTTGAAGCATACTATACTTATGTTTAATCCCACTAGCTTAGATGATGTGTCAGTCCAAGCGACTCATCTAGAGGCTAGAGGTAAAAATGTAAGCCCAGATGTTGGGAAGTCGTCCAAATCTTTTGAGAACAAGAATAAAGGAAATAAGAAACTAAAATGGAAGGAGAGGAAAACAAACACTATAAAGAAGGAAAAACCTTCATGCACTCATAGTAAGAAAGAAGGACATGATGAGGCACACTGTTGGTCTTTGCATCTAGAACTGAAGCCTATGAAGTTTGGGGGTAAACAACGAAAGAATGTTGCTGCTATACAGAAGGACTTGGGGTCAGACTCAGGTGATGAAACAATAGTTACAACCACATGTATAAAAGGTGAAGATTCTGAAGCATCTAAAAGTAATTCTTCACATTCTGTTGATAATGAAAGTAATGAGAGGAAAAGAAATGAGCTATTTCATATTAGAGTCATTTCCAAGCACACTAAAATTGATACTTTATTTGATAGTGGGTCACAAGTAAATTTGATTTCTGAAACAATTGTAAAGAAGTTGGGTCTAGAAACAAAACCTCATAAGAAGCCATATCCATTAGGTTGGGTGTGTGATAAAATAAAGCTACAAGTTACGAGACAATGTAAACTTTGGTTTGCTATTGGGCCAACATTTGTAGATGAGGATGAGTTAGATATAATCGCATTGGACATATGTGGAATTGTTTTAGGAAGTCCATACTTGTACAATAGAAAGGTTATCTTCTATCGATTTCAAAATAAGTATAAAATAACTAAGGATGGAATTGAGTATATTGTAAGAGCTCATAAAATTAATAACTTCTCTCTCATAAAATCAGGACAGATGAAAAGAATAGTCAATTCAAGTAAGCAATTTTTGTTAATGATTGTAAAGGCAAAGGATCTTGATAAATCCGATGCATTCCAAGGTTGTAACTTAGACATAAGGTAGATTTAGTTAAAGTTGTTTCTAATTATGATATTCTGTTTAAAGAGCCTCACGAGCTTCCACCCAAGCGGGAGATAGCACATGATATTTATTTGCAGCAACATGCTCCACTACCTAACATTGGAATGTCTAGGTTATTAGCTTTAGAGAATGCAGAGATAAAGAAATAGGTACAGGAGTTGCTCGATAAAGGGTTTATATAACCAAGCACATCACCATGCAGATCACCAATTGTGTTGGTGCGAAAGAAAGATGATTCGTGGAGAATGTGCATTGATTTTAGAGCAGTAAATAAAATTACGATCAAGAATCATTATCCTCTTCCTCGTATTGATGATTTTTTAGATCAATTAAAAGATGTAGTTTACTTTTATAAATTAGACTTGTGAAGCAGCTACCATCAGATAAGAGTTTCAAAACAGGATGTATGGAAAACTACTTTTAAGACAAAGCAAGGACTTTATGAGTGGTTGGTTATGCCTTTCAGCTTAACTAATGCTCCTGCTACGTTTATGTGAGTCATGAATGATGTATTTAGACCATTTATTGATGATTTTGTAATATTATATTTAGATGATATTCTTGTCTTTAGTAAGACTTGGGATGAACAAGTAAATCAGGTAAAGCAGGTTTTAGATGTTTTAAAGAGAGAAAATCTCTATGTGAAGCTGTCAAAATGTGAATTTGGTAGGACATCTTTTATTATTATTTAGGTTATATTGTAGGGGGTGGTGAATTGAAGATAGATCCCTCTAAGGTTGAAGTCATTGTGAACTTGCCTAAGCCCAAATCTGCTATAGAAGTTAGGAGTTTCTTAGGGGCAGCACAATATTGTAGAAAGTTTATTGCTAACTTTTCGTTGATTGCAGCTCCTTTACATGCTTTGAAAAGTGTGAAAAAGGTGTTTCAGTGGGGAGGAAAACAACAGAAAGCCTTTGACTCCTTAAAAGAAAAGATCAGTGCAACACTAGTACTAGCACTGCCAAATCTTCAGCATCCATTTGAGATTGAGACCGATGCAAGTGACTATGCCATGGGAGTAGTGTTGATGTAACACAGAAAGCCTATATACTTTCATTCTGAGACATTTACATCTACAATAGTTAACTATCCTAAACATGATAAAGAATTGTATGCATTAGTACAGAGTGTTAAAAAGTGGAAACATTATATAATGGGTAAAGAAACAATCATACACACAGATCATCAACCACTTCAATATTTACACTCACAAACTAAATTGCAACAATCAAGACATTACATATGGATGGGTTTTCTAAAATAATTTCATCTTGTTATTAGATATAAGAAGGGCATACATAATAAGGTTGTAGACATGTTATCAAGACCAATCATAAATGAAACCACTATACTTAAGCATAATTCAGTAGTCCATGAAAGTTACATTGAACATTATGCTCAAGATATAGACTTTAAGGATGTATATGCAACTTTAAGTCATGGCAAGTAGGTAGAAGAATTGGATTATTATGTAATGGAACAACCCTTTTATCATTTGGGAAAGTTATGCATTCCACAAATTGAAAGAGTTAACATAATTCGAGAATCACATACTTCTCTCATGTCAGGTCATTTTGGTGTAAGTAAAACAGTTGCACAATTGCAAAGGTTCTATTATTGGCCATGAATGCATGAGATAGTTTCTAGATATATCAAAGGGTGTACTATGTGTGCTACAAGAAAGCCCAATAATAGAAAATTAGGCTTGTATACTCCACTTCCAATTCTTTCTCATCCTTGCGAAAGTGTTTCCATGAATTTTGTTGGGGGATTGCCGAAGTCTAGAAAAGGTCATGATTATTTTATGTAATTGTGGATAGGTTCACTAAAATGTGTATTTTGATACCATGTAATAAAAAGATAATAGCTAAACAAACTGCAAAGTTGTTCTTTCATAATGTATGGGTTCTTTTTGGGTTACCAACTTCTAATGTATCTGATTGAGATTCTCGATTTGTTGGAAAATTTTGGTTAAGTCTATGGGAGTTAATGGACACAAGGTTATAGAAGAGTACAACATTTCATTGAAAAACAAATCGTTAGACAGAAGTGGTCAACAAGACAGTGATACAGTTGCTTAGAGGATATTTCAACAAGCATCCTAAGCTTTGGGATGAGCATTTGTGTTATGCGCAACATGCTTACAACCGTGCCAAGAATTATTCTACTCAGAGGTCTCCTTTTGAGACTTTTTTTGGTTTTATACCAAAGTCTCCCTTGGATTTTTTCTTTGGTAAAGACATAACAGTTGATGGACACAGTGATGTGGATAAAGCAACTAAGTTCATTGAACAAATCTAGGAAATTCACCAACTAATACATGAACAACTGGAAAGAAATCAAGCCAAGTATAAGGCACGACATGACAAGCATCGAGTTGAGCATAGTTTTCATGTTGGTGATCAAGTCTGGTTGTACATGAACAAAGAAAGACTGCAAGGGGAAGGTAATAAGTTGAAACCAGTTAGATATGGTCCTTTCAAAATACTTGATAAAATTGGTGAAAATGCTTTACATCTTGATCTACCAAATTATATGCAAATCTATTCAGTCGTTAATGTTGACAACTTGAGATTGTATGAAGTTTCATTGATTGAAGATCCTGAAGAGCAAGGTCAGTTGCCTTCCATTGAGGATCTGTTGCCTGAGTATCTCAATGAGTTACAGGAGGACACAGTTCTTGACAGAAGGATAAGAACTTTGCAACGAGGGGATGTTGAGTACCTGAGAGTTGGAATCAAAGGTTCAAATCCAAGTAAAGCATGACAGATAGAGATTGGAAAAGTGAGGGAACTTCATCCTCACCTACTCGATAGCTAAAAACCAACTTTTGGTGGACCAAAAGCTACCAGTGGGGAGGAGTGATCCAAAATGGATCCAGCATGGACTCTAAATCTAAAGTCTTCAAATACATGTGAAAATGGAACAAGATTGAAGAGATCATTGAAATGAAGCTAATGGTGCAAACCGCATGCAAATCAGAGTTTGAATAAGGAAAATAGAGCCAATTAAAGATTCAAGTCAAAAGGTCAAATCCTACATCAGCAGGACATGTGGCAAACCGGGAAAGAGTCACAAGTACTTGATGATGTCAGTGCAGCAGATGATGTGCCAGTCTATGATTGGTTTCATACCTTAGGCGATGAGGAGAAACGGTAAAGAATAGAGATCATCCGATCAAAGTAGATCGACGCATATCACGTCAAAACATGCAGGCAAGTTATCTGGAAAAACGGACACGATATATTTATACAAAATGAGCTAAACTCTTTGAGTTCTGAAAGAAGGGAGGTAAATCGTTTATCGCATGCCCTCAAGGCAAGAAGCGGTTTTAGATTGGGAACCTCGTGTCTAGCCTCCTGAAAACCACTTTATCGCATGCCTTCGGAGAAATAGCGTATGTGCTAGTTGGAGCGCGAAACTGCGTAACAACCATCGGATGGCAGAGAACAGATGAATGATGCATGTTTTCTGGATTAGTTGAGGAGTGGGACGTGACAATTGTTAGATGGGTTGTTCTCGAGATCAACTTTAGGGAAAGGCCAGATGGTCGGGGTCCACCCACACCTACCGGTCCTTTCATTTTTAGTTTGTTTCTATTATAAACATATTGTTTCCACGTTTATTGGAATTTGTAACTAAAATGTGTTATAAAAACACTGTAATACAGAAAGTTGACAGGAGGGTGTCTTGCGAACCATTCCAGGGGGTCTGGAGGTAAGAGTGACCAGTACGGTCGTGTTTATACTCATTTCAACTCGAGGATTTGAGTGAAACTCAGTGGTGAGATCCATTTCTATGTTTGAGACTTTATTTTACAGCTCACATCTGTAACAACCATTTTGAAGACATAATATAGAGGTCAGAATTGGAAGTTAGGACCAAGAGACGTAGCCAAGAAGTCTAGTGAAATCTTTTATCATTTTGGCTATGTTGATGTGTTATTATTGTGTTTTCTGATTATTTAATTGTCTGTATTATTCACAATCTTTTTGTTCCATTGCACTAAGTAATATAGACAACTCTACACATAAGTCTATAATACCTTTTTATCAAGTAGATCAACAATTTCTCCCTAATACTAAGCTTTAGATGCACAAAATCGTAAAAGGTAACTAAGTTAGCTTAGATCCCTCTTAATTTTGGATCACATCTCTCGCGGTGCAAACCTTTCCTCAAGTTTTTCACTCAAATGAAGGTTTCTACATATTCTTTTTTCTTACAACCAACATTACATTGCATTTTTTTGTTGTTTATATTTATGTTAATTGAGTTGACATGTAAATGTTTACAAACAATTGTTTAAACCACTTGGTGAATGCATGAAGATGGATTACACTTTGGGGCCAAATGTGGCAATGACATTTCAAAATTTTACTCTTTTATTGAATTACAGCCCTCAAAATGCATATAGGCAGTGTGAATTTTGATTTAGAGTAAAAAGATAATAAATTTGGAGAGTTATGTTCTTGTCCTATTGGTTTTTTTTGCAAAAAAAAATAGTGTTGTATAATATGTCAAACTGATATTTTCATACTATTTTTTTAATGCAAAATTATAAGTTGGTGAAGTAATATTTCAATTGCATTTTGTAGACATATGTGTTCTCCTGAGATTTTTTTCTACTATTTAAATGAATTTAGAAACCAAGAGTACCTTTTTGAAGAGGTATGGTAAAAGAAAATATTGTATTTGTATTTTTTGAATTTTTTTCCTTTTGTATATTTCATGTTATTGATTTTTTATTCAGCCTCTTTGAAATTGTGAAAAAATGTTTCAATGATTATGTTTAAAAGAAATTAGATAAAAAAAATATCATATGAATTTGAAAATGTTAAACTCATATGTCATTAGATAGAGGATTCCTTCCCAAATCTAACATGATCAACTCCACCATTTAATGACAAATTATGCTTGGAGTACACTAAGGTACAAAATGGTGTTGCAGATAAATCTGCAAAACAAGAGCTAAAACTTTGTTTTTAACGCCCTCAACAACTCGATCGAGTGTTTGAAATAAAATTTCAAATAGTTTGATCGAGGGTTTAGGAAACCCTCAATCGATCCCTTAAGGTGATTAAATAGAGGCTATATTGAGTTATCATAATTATCTAATAAAAGAAAAACAAAGTCTCACAAAACTTGTCTTTAAGAAAATTATAAAATTTATTTATTCCACACAAATAGTTTTTATAAATATTTAAATATATTCCAAAGTCTAATTTTCCTTAATTATAAATTCAAATTATTTATTTAACAAGAAAAATTTAATGATATATAGATAACTTCTATAAAATATTTTATCTTTTTTTTTTTTTTTTAATTTTGAAAGATAAAAAATCACAATTTGTTTATTAATTTGAATTTGAAATAAACATATTTTATAACTCTTATTATAATTATATATATATAACATAAAATAAAATATTTCTCACTAACATTTGGATTGCACCATCCAGTGAATTGGAAATATGTTATATTATAATACAAAAATAAACTAATTATAAAGATTCTATAGCATATTTCTCATTAATCATTAAAAAAAAATCATATATTATAGTTTTTGAGATCATTACTTTAAATTTAAATTTTTTATTATTATTTTAGCAATAATTTCGTATTCACATTTAAATCTAGATTTCTCAAATTCAAATTATTCAAATAATGTTTTAAAATTTATGATTTCCTTATGTTTTTTATTATTTTAAAAATATGTATTGCAAACCTTTCTATATGTACTCAGCAATTGTGCATACTAAAGACAAATATGTACTTAGCAATTGTGCATACTAAAGACAAAATTGAGCCCAATCACATTTTACAGGTCCAAAGAGATTTATAACCACAGATACCATTGCATCCATTACAACTATCTTAAATATTATTGTACTATATAAGTTTGATTTTAATTGATATGATTATGACCGAGGAAATCATGACTCATTGTTTATTAACTCTTCAGTGAATTTTATAGAATATACATTTCCAATAATGTGAGATTCACATCTTTGAGTTACACTTATTCATATAAAAAATTATAATATTTATTAAAATCCAATTGATAATTTTTCTTATGTTTAATGAATTTATTATTTAAATTATAACATTGAAAATTTAAATCATATTAAAAACTAATTTTTAAGTTATCAAATTATAAATATAAGGATATTACAATTTCAATTGCAAGTGAGATAGAATCATTTTTCAAGTGTGTACACCAAAATGCTAGAAATGTAATGAGAAATTAATCTATACCGATGTATTATAATGTGATTAGTAATTAAATTTGGTTTTTTAAGCTATAAAATACGTACAATTCTAAAGTACGCATATCATTTTGATATTTACATAAATTTTAAAATGCTTTAAGGCTCAATCGAGCTCCTAAGCTATGATTATGCAGTAGCTCGATCAAGAGTTATCTTTAATGCCGATCAAGCTATTCTTTTAGCACTCGAGGAGCTCGATCAAGCGCTTAAAAATGACTCGACTGAGTGCTTAAAATGCTCGATGGAGCCATCTTTTTTCACCTAAATGCACCTTCTCTTGCCAAAAAGTGTAACCCAACTCCATCCTTTGACCCAAATACAACATCGTCGCTATAGTTGTAGAGAAATTCTCGGAAAAATAATTAGAGTTTTATTTTAAATTTATTATTATATTATTTATTCTAAAAATATTTTAATATATGAGTTAAACATAAACATGATTCATGACCTTGTAGATTCACCCTCAATTTATCACATAAATTCTTAACCTATAAATAGCTTTGTCTCAATACTATGGGTCAATACCACGACTTACTAACCTAAAAAACTATAATTCATCTCATATGACATTTTTTAAATAATTATTCAATTTAATTGAAAATGCATAAAGGCCATAATTACTTTTGAGATAACTCTCAACCTTTGATTTTAGATTGCTACTAAAAATATTGTAGAATATTGCATGGACATTAATTAATCCCTACTATCTATCTAATAATTATTGATAATTAAATTAAAATTCTTATTGAAAATTAATTAAAATTGTGTAAGCCCTATAACAACGTAAACTTTGAAACAGGAACTATAAATTGAAATTGAGAACTCTAGCAAAAAAACTAGCCCTCCCATGCATCTAATAATTATTGATAATTAAAATAATTTTTTTATTGAAAACTAAATTAAAATTGTTGAATCCCTATAACAACGTAAAATTTGAAACGAGAACTATAAACTCAAAATGAAAACTCTAGCCAAAAATGTAAAAAACAACTAAAAACGAAAAACGTTGATGTTGGAATACTGGAATGTTGGAAAACCATAAAACTCTAACAATTTTTCCATAATGACATTATGGAAAAAATTTATGACTAAAAAAACTTTAAAAATAAACACCTGAATGAAAGAGTCACTAACCAAGATTAATTTCATTTTTGAATGTTAAAAACATGATGACTTTAAAATCTTAGCCTAGGACAACTTGACACATTGCACAAAAAAGTTTAAAATTTTACAATTTTTTCATGTTTTCTTATTTCTCTTCTTCTTTTGCATCCTAGGATGTTACTTTTTTAAGGGTTTTCCAAACACGTGTTTTTTTGTTTTTCTTTGCAATGTTTTTATATAATGGATATATTTTTATTTTTTTGCAAAATTAAAATAAAAAGCAACATTAAAATGATATAAAAAGCAAATATAAAATTATACATATAAAGGCAAAAAAACATAAAAAAATGTTAAAAAAACACATAAATATTATGTAAAAAAAAAGACAATGTCGTTTTTTTTTTTAAATTGATAAAAAAAAAACAAAAACATAGAAACAAAAGTAACTTAAAAAAATAAAAAATTTAACCAAAAAATAAACAATTAAAAAAAAAACCTTGAAAATTAAATTAAAAAATATATAAAACATTATAATAGGAAAAATATAAAAAATTAATTTAAAATCAAAATTGAAAAACATAATTAAATCAAACATTAAAAATATAACAAAAAGAAATTAAAATACAAAAAAGACTCCCTGGGCCTTGGCCTTGCTTGGCTGATTTCAAAATCTGTCGAGCAAGGCCCATGGCAATGGGGTGCTTTCTCTAATATTTTTTTTTGTTTTTATTTTTTATTTTATTATAATTATTTTAATGTTGATTTTAATTATGTTTTTATTATTTATTTTTGAATTTTTTTTAATGTTTTTTTTTTCTATTATAATATTTATGTCATTTTCTTTTCATGTTTATGTTTTTTTGTGTTTGTTTTATTTTTATTTTTTTAATTATTTAAAATTTTATTTTTAGTGTTTTTTGGTTTAATTTTATAAAAAAAAAAAAATGATGTTTGTTATTATATATATAATATATAATATATATAATATATTATCTCTTACATGATAATTATGGCTTTTTTTACATTTTATGTTTTTTTTATATATATTTTAATGTTATTAAATTTGTTTTATTTTGGAAAAACAAATTAAAGATTCTATTATAAAAGAACATTGTAAAGAAAAACAAAAAACTCATGTTTGGAAAACCTTTAAAAAACTAACATCCCAGGACAAAAAACAAGAAGAGAAATAAGACAATATGAAAATTTGTTAAATAATCGACATTTAAAAAACAATTGTGCATACTTAGGACTTAAGAAATTTTGAAGTGTCAAAAATGTCTCTATAAAAAAAATATTGATGCTAATGTTGATGCTTTTCAAAAGCTGCATGAAAATCATCAACGCTTAAAAAAAAAATCACACTTCATACATTAGAAAATTTAAAGTATAAAAAATAAGCCCTCTCAAAAAAGGGGTTGATGTTGCATCAACATGTTTCAAAACCAGCATGAAAATCACTAACATTTTATATATATATATATATATATTATATATATATTCTTGATACATAAGAAAATTTAAAGTATCAAAAATATGCTAAAAAAATGTATCTTGAATCAACACTTTTCAGAATCGAATGATTTTTTTGCTACTTCAAAAAAATGGATAAGCCTGTCAGTTCTCGTTTCAAAGTTTATGTTGTTCTATTCCAAAATTCCAAAATTAGATATAGCTTAATTACATAAATAATGTACATATCATTTTTTTGCCTTTGAAAACTAATCCTCTAGTTGACATTTTTCCCTTTTATTCTTTCTAACCTCATTGCACCCCCTTGAAGAATGGTCGATAGTAACAAATTGTAACTTAGAAGTGGAGGGATCAAGACTTAAAGAGAGAGTTAATTACTTATTAGAATTAGAGGTATTAGATTCATGAAGTCTCTTCACCCCTGAGAGGAGCTTTAGTTACAATAACCACCCTCTAAAAGAACAACATATAAATAATGTATTATTCTTCTCTATCCTCATTTGGCACTTTTAGGAAAACAATATTCTCCTTATCTAGAGCATCACATGGTTGATTAACAATTTTCTACTATGTTTCATCCTTTGAATATAGACGCACACACATTTTCTCACTTTTTAAGGTTTATGTCATTTGCTAGTTTTTGAGGAGATGTGATACATGAGGGAAAAAATTCTATATATGTATTAGTTGTTGTTACATTTGACATAGAAAAACATTGTTGTCATAATCCATAACTTGAACCCATCTAAAATTCCCCATTGTAAGAATATTTGTTCAGTAGTCTCTAATTTCTGTCAATCTCAACAAATATATTTGCATATGTGAAATACTTAGTTTAGTCCACTCTAGATATATTTTGATTTCAATGCCCAAAGTATTGTTTATATATTTAATAACATATAAGTGAAAAAAATGAAGAGGTAAATCTAGGATCCAAACTAAAACTTGCATTTATGTTATATACATGGTGGAAGAATTGAGAGAAGGAAACCAAATATTAATAAAAGACTCTCTTCACCTCAAACCAAGAGCCGTACACTAAAACACTTCAACAATCTACGTGATTTTCAAACTAAAAAATAAAGAAACCCTTAGAGAAAAGAGAAATATTGTGTCCAAGTTGAATATATCCATTCATAAAAATACTAAGTAGATTGCCATAAACCTTTTAATCTATTGTTGATGCCTTTTAATGTTTAGAATTCTTGTTTCACACTCTATTGCATGTATATGTGGAAGGAATAATTAAGTTCTACTCATATTACTATTCTTCGCACTTCCCAAGCAATTCATACCCATGTTTGCATCATTTATCAACAATGATAAACTTAATCACTTTTATGAATCCATTTTTACAATATGTGGAAAACTATTGTAGACTACATGCTCCACATATCATATGAAATTTCTGCTCCACATCCCTCATAGAGGAACCCATACCAATGGTACACTTAGTTTCTTTCCCAATTTTCTTACCATGCGGAGAAATTGTATTAGCTTTTCTCCACATTACCTTTCCTTTGCATTGAATTTCTTCTGGATGATCCTTTCTTTCATTAAGACTCCACCTTTGCACCTACATAACCTTTCCATCCCACATTTCACATGGTTCATACATCTCACATCCCACACTTATTGTATCATTCATCCACTATGCAACCTTTGTGGTTTCTATTCTCAAGGTGATCTATGGTGTATTTATAATGGTGCATTCCATGAGATAAACACAATTTATTGAGGTAAATGAGGCTTAACTATGGAATCTTCCCACAAATATTGTCATATGAATAACAATTGCTACCAATATTTTGCACTCATTTTAGAGAAAATGAACACATTAAAAGATTGTTTCATTAAGGGTTATTTATGATTTCAACTTCCTACTGAAAAAGGGGTAAGATTTATATTAATAATCACTACACAAATATTAAATATCATTGAGAACAAAGGATGGTAAAATGAGCAAAGAAATAATATTTTTGTGGAGATGCCATTAATTATTTAGCTCGCCAAAATAAAGACTTACACTAGCCAATATCTTGCAAGTGGTACACTAAAATTTCATTAGAGAAAATGATTTCTAATATAGAGTTTGGGAGACTGACATCAAGATATTTTGACACCATAAATATTTGGTTTCAGAGAGATTGCTTGCTGGTGTGAAAACAAATTTGATTCCAAACATAGGATGATTTTAGTACACGCAGAAGGAATAAATCTTGCTCTTCTAACTCCAACGTTATTTAGAAAGATGTTGAAATTTATAGCTTTGGACAAATATATTAAACTATATGAGGCTAACTCATTCCTTAACTCTCAAGGTAGTGCTATAAATTTTTTAAAATACTTTTTGTCTCAACCCTCTACCATGCTACCTAATTTATCTCAAATTACCATATGCATGCTATTTTAATCATAATGAGATTTCACCTAGATTTTCTCAAGGTTGATGGTCAAGACTTAGTCACTTACATCCTTAGGTATGCTTTGTATGTCTTTAATTTCTCCCTGGGGAAAGTGATATTTGGCAGGGTGCGTATAATATCCAATGAAATATTTTATCAACTTTATAATTTTATGATAAAAAGGATGTTCTTCTTGATTCCATATATAGTTTTTGATTTGATGTATTGTAATACGTTGAAAGGCCCACCTTTGAAGCACACTATCAATATTCATGAAAACATAATTCATTTCTGATAAGGTCCTCATATTCAGGATATGCAAGTCTCCATTTCTTTTTTATTAGATTCAAGATTTGTTTTTCACATAATTCAGAGATATTCTCACTATAGTAGAGCATGTAAGGCATATTCAGGAAGTTTTATATTTTTTAGATGGAAAAGGGAACCATCCATAATAGTCCACTTCCAAATTTTTGTGAGTATAATTTTTAGATAATTTCCCTTTTTTTTTCTTAGCCTATAATCATCCAACCTTATTGTTTTAAATTTTTCCACTATAAAGCTAATCTTTGATTGTTTCCTTTTTCTCTTCCAAGCCACCTCTGCTAAGATATGTAGTCTAGGGAGCCCCATCTTAGGCTATTAGGGTGAACACCTTTCTATTTTATCAAGTGTTGTTTTACATACAATTTATTTGATCTTTAATAGTTGAATTGTAGTATTCATTTAAAAGGGGTGTCACAAAGAGCTATTATAGAGTTCATAACTTTTGTGATTTTTACTTTCATTAATGCATGGGATCTTGAGTATGTGTCTCCTTTACATCCCTATGGAATAAATTGCATGAAATAATTTGAAGTTCTTTGCAAAGGACTATTATCTTTCCTTCTATCGTATGGTATTTCTTCAATTAACTCTCAACTTTAGCTTGATGAATGGTCATAATAGAATGTATGAAGAACTCTACATTTTTAAAGTTTAAAAATAATTTCTTGCCTATTTGGTTCTTACTTTTAGGGCCACTCTAAGGAATTGACATTATATATGGAAAAAATTATTAGCTTGAATGGAATAGATTTTATTATGTGAGTGACAAAGAGGAGTACCACCTCTAAACAAATATAGGGAGTATTTATATATCTTATGAGATTGATTCTCTTTTACTACTAGTAGCTTTAGGGAACAACATCAACATATTACCAAAAATTGTTAGTAAAATGAAAGTAAGTTTGTAACCTCTATTCAAAGACCTCTAACATTGATGCCTCTTTGCATTTCTCTGTAACGTACAATATTACACATAGAAGGCCTTGAAGTCACTAAATTAGATGGTTTGTTCTAAACCATATCCCTAAACAATAGAGGGTTTGAGGATGGTAATCCACCATTACCAACTGCTCAATCACACAAGTGGAGAACTTAAGTGAAGTGGAATATTGATTGATTTTTAAGAATCAAAAAGTTTACATTCATAAAGAAGTTGTTGCTTGACCACCAAAATCCCTTGCATAAATGCCAATGTCTGCTTATTATATACCACATAATGAAAGGAGTAAGCCAACAAAATTAATGTTTTATCTATAAGGGATAAAACCCTCTTTGTGGAAATCCAATGCAACCAAATGATTAGAAATTGACATTATGTCAAACACTTGGCTTGTAGTTTTTGTTATCAAACACTTACCTTGCATGCATTTCTAAAAATACTTGGCATGTAACCACAGATACTGTGAGCACCAAGTAAAACATTTAACATGCAACCTTATTTGATGTTCTACCATGGTAAGTACAAAACATTGAAATATCTCATTATGGTAATAATAACATTGTATATTGTGTAAACAACCAATCATAAGAAGTCATGGTTCTCATTTAATAAGAAAAAGTGTTGAAAATGCAACGAGATGATGGAGCTTAGTGAAAAGAAGTCGCCTTCACTAAGTGGGCTCGCAGGCTATTTTTGGCGCAAAGTCTATTTTTAGACTCTGTCTATTTTTAGACATATGGATCATGGTCTATGAGTTGCAGAATGCTATTTATGGATGATTGGTCATGTTGGTAAAAAATAGATGGACCTCTATTTTTAGACATGGGCAGAGTCTATTTTTAGACTGCCAGTCAAAAAATAGAATAGTCGAATATTATTAGCTCTAAATAATATTTGGAATATAAGCATTATCTTATCCTCTTGCAGCACTTCAGTTCGAGATACAAATGTGGCACATGCAACTGCCAGAAGGAAATACGCTTTTCCTATGGGTTAGTTGAGCTATTGCATGATGGACTTCAGTTAGAACTCAAGTGACTGAGTTTGGTGGAGTTGATGGGGTTGTGTTCAGTTTGACTTAGTTGAACAAGTTGTATTTAGTCTAACTGCCAAATACACTAGTGATGAGTGATGTGAATTAATTATTAGTTAATTCACTAATCATTAACTCATAAATCAACTAAAGAATACATCAGTTAACTCAGTGCATGGACAATTCAGTGGAGACAAGTGTTAGAGGTGGGTGAAAGGGTGAGACTAGTATCAGTTGTGACTATAGCTTTGCATGAGATTTGCACAATCATTGATTGAGATTGCCAATGAGGATTGCACAGTACAAGCCAAGGGAATTCGAGCTTGAATTAGATCTATTTTCAACAGGGATTGCGCAGTGGAAGCAGGCAAATAGCGGAGGAGATTTGAACCTATGACTTGATTCAGATCTGAGCTAGTTTGTGTGTAACAGGTGGAGATAGTACTGAGTACTTGTGAGGAGTATTGTACTATGTATTGTTACATGTTCTCTATCATCATAATATATATATAGTTCGGGGTTTTTAGTTGTATGCTTTCCCCATTACATATTGTATTGATATGTGTGATTGATGTTTCAATGTGCGCATGCGATTGTTTCTTAATTCCACAAATTGATGATCTACAGTAGAGGAGGTTATGTATTATGCATGCATTCCGCAAATAGTGTATAATCAGGATAATCTCTGTGAATAAGTGTTATATTATTCAAAATTTCTACATGGTATCAGAGCGAAGTTGATCATCAAATCTATTATTCAGAAAGTGATTACATTTTATTTCTTCAGGCAGAGTCTGTAATCGGGTCAGGTAGCTTCTGGATTCATCCTTCTTTTGGAAGGTGAGGTATCCGGTTAATGCCCATATAGTCAATCTCTGTACGAGAAATACTTTGTTCTCACGAATTTTAGATCAGAAGCGGTTGAGTTTTGAGCTGGTGTAATTTGAATTTGCAGCAGTGTTTTCTTGGTGTTGAAGTTGAAATGTCTTTCAACGGATTGCGATTAGAGTATGCCCTTGAAGGTAGCTCGAATTATATTGCATGGAAAGACAGGATGGAGGCGGTGTTAGATGACAATGGGTTGAAGGAGTTCATAGATGCTGAAGTCCCAAAGCCTACTGATGTTGTTGAATATGAGGCTTGGCAAAAGAAGACAGCAAAGTGTCGAAGGATTCTGTTGGAGGGCGTGAAGGATCACATTGTATCCAGCCTGGATGGAAAAACTTCTCCATACTTGATGTGGAAAGCATTGACAGATTTATTCCAAAGCAAGAGCGGCCAGAGGAAGTTGGCGCTCAAGGATAAACTTAGAAACATTAAGTGTGAGAAAGGAGATAGTATACCCAAGTATCTCATGAAGTTCACCCAATGTCGGGATGAGCTAGGAAGTGTGGGGGTGACTATCGATGATGAGGACTTGGTGAGCTTGGCTCTCCTTGGTCTTCTGAAGAGTTGGCATTCCTATCAGGACTCTGTCAATGGTCGGGAGAAATTTCTAGGATGGGAGAGACTTTGGTCTGATCTTGTGCAAGAGGAGATCAGGCGGAATACCAGGGACGGATCTTCATCAAAGGCATCTGATGAATAAAATTTCACTTTGGCTGCCAAAGCAAAGAAGGGGAAGAACAAGAAAGCTTCTCATTCCGGTGCGAAAGGCAAGAAGCAGGACATGTCCAAGGTGAAGTGCTTTCATTGTCACCAGCATGGACATTATGCCACAAATTGTCTGCAGAAGAAGAAAAATAAGCAAGCTGCTGGATCTGCAGTGGGGGAGGCCTTAGTCTCGCAGTTTGAGCTGGATTTTTCATTGATCGCATGCTTGGTATCAAGTGTGATGGGATTGGTATGATTCTTGGACAGTGGTGTGTCTTTTCACATGACAGGAGATCAAGGTTTGTTTTCTGATTTGGATGAGAAAGATCTTGGAGTGCACATCGAGATGGGCGATGATGGTAGATACAATGCGACCGGTATCGGTACCATTTCCTTTGAGAGGGAGTCTGGTAAACCCTTCATATTGAAGGAAGTGAAGCATGTTCCAGGATTGAAGAAGAATCTTATCTCTGTGGCAATGTTAGAAGACAAGGTATATGATGTTGTCTTTAGCAAGGGAAAGGCTTTCCTGCGCAGTAAGACAACTGGAGAAACCCGGAAGTTAGGGGTTCGAGTCAAGAACCTTTATCAATTGCATGTAGATGGCTGCGCAGCAATGGCATGCAAGGTAGAAGGAGTGGTGAGCTGGGATGATGGTGAGCTGTGGCACCGGAGATTGGGCCACCTTCACCATGGAGCTTTGAAGATACTGCAGCAGATTTCTACTTGTCTTCCCAAAGGCACTCTTACGCAGTCAGATCAGTGCAAGGGGTGTACTTTGGGAAAATTTGTGAAAGCCACCTTTCACGAGAAGGATAATTGCGCCACGACGATCCTTGAGAGAATACACACAGACGTGTGTGGACCTTTCTCAGTAGATTCGACAACAAAGCACAAGTACTATGTGATCTTTGTTGATGATTTCTCTCAAAAGTGCTGGATCTTCTTCATGCAGAAGAAGAGCGAGACATACTCAAAGTTCTGTGAGTTCAAAGCACTGGTCGAGAAGGAATCAGGGAAGAAGGTGAAGGCTCTAAGGAGCGACAATGGTGGTGAATTCATCTCTGGTGAGTTCAAGGAATTCTGTAGTGCAGAAGGGATTCGAAGAGAGCTCATAGCTCCCCATAACCCACAGCAGAACGGGGTTACTGAGCAGAATAACAAAACGATCATGGGTGCTACACGGGCAATGTTGCATGATCAAGGCCTACCCCTTCACTTGTGGGCGGAGGCATGCAATACTGCAGTATATGTGCATAATCGTTGTCCTCACAAGATACTTGGCATGAGTACACCCGAGGAGGCTTATTCTGGTAAGAGGCCTGATATTTCCCATTTTAGGATTTTTGTTCTCCTGTTTACATGCATTTGACGAAGGATGCCAGGAAGAAGCTGGAGCCGACCGCAGAGGTTGGGATATTTGTGGGGTACACTGATACGCCCACAACTATCGTGTGTATTTCTAGATAGTCGCAAGACTGTTGTGCGACGGGATATCAAATTTCAGGAGGAGAAAGCCATGAAGTGTTCGCTTGAGAGGGAGCCACACTTGCATGCAAATGAGGAGCTATTAGTTCCTAAGGATGAGCTTCAGGATGTGGATAAGCCACAAGATGAAGTTGAAGGAGTGGAAGAGACTACTCATGCAGCGCCAACCATCAGAGGGCGAAAGCGCACTACAAAATCTGAGCGACTGGCTAAAGATGCAGAGAAGGTTGTAGGACCACCTACAACATAGCGTAGATAGAGATAGTCACCTGATCGATACACTGGATACATGGCTCTTGTGAGCAAATGTGTTGTGACTGAGCCATCCTCTTTCGAGGAAGCTGTGGAGGATCCCGCATGGGTAGATGCCATGGTGGAAGAGTATGATTCGATTGTCAGAAATAGTGCATGGGATATTGTCCCAAGACCGGAGGGGAAACCAATGGTGGGTTCGAGATGGATCTACAAAGTGAAGCAGGCAGCTGACGGGAGTGTGGAGAAGTACAAGGCAAGATTTTTTGCCCAAGGCTTCTCACAGATAGAGGGGATCAATTATGAGGAG
The DNA here is from genome assembly GCA_000404065.3 of Pinus taeda. Taxonomy (NCBI): domain Eukaryota; kingdom Viridiplantae; phylum Streptophyta; class Pinopsida; order Pinales; family Pinaceae; genus Pinus; species Pinus taeda. Next base: position 32,983 of record APFE031129187.1, read on the forward strand.
ACCTTTGCACTTGTCGCAAGGTATTCTTCCATACGGATGATTCTTGCTCTCTCAGTGCAGATGGGGTGGCACATCCATCAGATGGATGTGAAGACTGCGTTCCTCAACATAGTCATTGAGGAGGAGGTGTACATAGAGCAGCCCGAAGGTTTCGAGATCTTCAGCAGCGAGTCGCATATGTGCAGGCTCAAGAGAGCGTTGTATGGGTTGAATCAGGCACCTCATGCTTGGTACACACAGATAGACAGTTATTTCACAAGACTTGGATTCTCCAAGAGTGAGGTGGATCCTAACCTATACCAGATAGTGGTGGAAGGTAAGTTGCTGATCATTGTACTTTATGTAAATGATTTGATTTTGATGGGAGATGAGCTGTTGATACTTTCATGCAAGGAGGATCTTGCTAGAGAGTTTGAGATGAAGGACTTGGGCCTCCTTCATTATTTCTTGGGATTGGAAATTTGGCAGCGCAGTGATGGACTATTTGTTTCTCAAGGTAAGTATGCCCGGGAGATACTGGAGAATTTCAACTTGCATGGCTACAAGCCTGTTGATACTCCTCTTCCTAGAGGTTTGAGGAAGGAGGATGCTACTTCAGCGGAGGTAGTGGATGCCACTGTTTATCGACAGTTGGTGGGGTCGCTTATGTATCTGGTCAATACATGACCCGATATATGCTATGTTGTTAACCAACTTTCACAAGCTATGGTTAAGTCAACCAAGCACTTCTGGAAGGCAGGCAAGCATGTATTGCGTTATCTCAGAGGCACATCGGGATATGGGTTGTGGTACAGACAGGAGGATGAGGTGAAGCTATGTGGCTTCACGGATGTAGATTGGGCAGGGAGCCCAACGAACAGAAAGAGAACATCTGGAGGGATCTTTAGTATCGGGTCAACATCAGTTTCTTGGTACAGCAGGAAGCAGAGATCCGTGGCACTTAGTTCAGCAGAGCCCGAGTATATGGCAACATGTTTGGTTGCATGCGAGGCTATATGGATGAAGAAGATCCTAGTAGGGTTGTTCGGGTCACACTTGGAGCCTACTGTGATTTATGGTGATAACCAGAGTTGCATTAAACTCTCAGCTAATCCAATATTTCATGATAGATCCAAGCACATCGACATCAGGTACCATCATATCAGAGATTGTGTGCAGCGGAGAAACATGTTACTTTCATACATTCCCACGGAGGATCAGGATGCTGATATCTTGACGAAGGCGCTCACCAGGAGCAAATTCGAATACTACAGAGGCAGGATACGGGTTGCAGATAATCCATAGCTTGTTGAGCGGGAGTGTTGAAAATGCAACATAGACTTAAAGCTTTTATGCATGCGGAACTCAGAGACTTAAAACAGAGACTTAAGGCTTTTATGCATGCGGAACTCACTTTTAATTAAAGTCGCAGCTTTTCCAATCAACAGATCTGATAGAGATATCCTATCCTCAGGCGACCATGCACGAGTCACATGACCTCTCTCCACGGGTCTTCTACTCTCCAGTGCCTTACAACTCAAACCTCTTTTGGATACAGGAACTGTCCTCAGATAGGCGGCCTAGTAGGCTTCGATATTAATAAAATCAAACAGAATACACAAAGCTTGTTACAACAGAGATGTATCAGAGTTCATTACTTACAAGTTCTCTCACTCCAACGATGATATGAACTTCTGAAGACCCTTTCTTAAATAGACTCCTAAAGAATCTAAACCTATCTAAGCAATGACATCACAAAGAAATTATTGAGGGTCTTGTCGGTATTTCTTTCACCGACGGTGTCTACTCAATATCTTCTAGTACAAGGAATCCTGCTGCAACATGTGATCATATTATCACATTGCTAGCAAAAGATTCTACCAGGGTCCCATCGGACTCCTGTTTTCCCACATGTCTTCTTTTGACGATCCTGGAGATGGTTCGTATTCATCAATTATTCTCTGGTGGTGGATGTCCATCAATCGGTTGTACTCTTCTTCGATTCCTTCATTTGGGTCCTGAGCATCTGTCAGTTCATCTTTTCCTTTCGGTGGAATTATTGTTCTACAAGACGCTGTTGATGATGATTCTCCCTTTACAATATTCATTTTTATCTTGTGGAGGCCCGGCTGCTAAGGTGTATGCATCAATTCTTGCTTTTCCCACTTGTTCAAAAAAGGCAAAGCACTTATCTCAATATCAAGAAAGGAATCTTTAAAAGCCTTCTGGGTTGCAGGTGATCTCTGTACTGCCAGCTCAATGCCATCTAACAGTTCCCATTTAAAGATTTGGAACATGTTGGTGGAGCTTTCAATAGCATGCTGGATCCATAGTCTATAGTTTTCATTTAAAACGTCTCGATGCTGCCATTCGAGCTCAAAAATCATTGATGTGCATATTCTTTTGGAAATCATTAAACTAATTATGTGAATGACATTATTATTCCAGTTTGGAGAAAGAACTAAAATAGTGACTAACACCTTTTGGTTAACTGCAAATTTTAAAACTTTAGGTTGTCCCTGTAAGTCATTCATTTTGTTAAGAATTTGGAGCTTCTCAACTAACCTTAGATTTCCAAAATCATGGAACCAATCGGCATGCTGCTTGATTAGTTGTTTGTTGTTACCAGCTTCCATTTCACCAATCCTTTCGTGACTAAACACCTGAGCAAATGGATTTGGATCTGTGCTTTCTCTTAGTCTCAAACTATGAAAATCCCAAGGAAAAGCAAATGTTCTTAAGTATTGTAGTGACCTTTGGATACATTGAGACACTTGGTAACTTGTATTTTTCTGCACACTCCTCCTTTAATTTCCCAATCTGCAAAATTTTCAAAGATCTCATACTGGGGAAATGTATCAGTGACTGCATAATTCTCGTCAACTCTTTGTAAGAAGGAGGCTTCAAGTTTTTCAAAAATATCTGGAATCTTTAAAGATACTAGGAACTTTATTAATTCTTCCTTGATGGGGATTTCTTCGAGATCCAAAATCTTTGCACCTGTATAAATGCTTAGTGCAAAAACAACACTTCCAATGATCTGATAATAATTTAGAATCCTGAGTGTCCAGATCATTTCTTTAGTAAACACACTAGACCATAAATCACATAAACTCCTAAAGAAGAGTTTTACTTTCATATTTGGCAAAGGGAAAAATTTTACCAGATTGTCGTCTAGGCCTAGGGAGATGCCCAAATTCTTTGATTTCCAAGCTTGGCACTTTCTTATCCACATGTTTCTTCTTAATCTCAATCCTACCACCTTTTTTATCTCTTCTGCAACAGATCCTGCATGATTTTCAAGAATTCGAAATCTATCTACAAAGGTGGCAAAATTATCATCTTTTGGAGATTTGCCTGGAATTTCAAAAACTGAATATTTACAACTTATAAACATCTTATTCATGTCTCTAGTTAATGAGTCTGTCAAAAAATTAGAATTGCCTGGAATCCATTCGACTTCAGAGTCGAACTGCTGAAACCAAATCTACCTGGCTAAAATCTTGCCTTTTGCAATTTGCCTTGAAATATTTGCAAATAAGAAACATTTGAAATTCCCGGAGTCTGTTCTAATCAGAACCTTGACTGGAGTGAGATATACCTCAAAAAGTTGAATCCCATTAAAAATAGCCAAAGTCTCCTTTTCAGCTATGAAGTAGTTCTTCTGGCTTGGTGTGAACTCTCCAGAAGCATATCCACACAATTTCTCTTCGGTGTTACTTTCACTGTCTTTTCTTTGTTCTAGAAGTATAGCTGCCCAAAAATCTAAAGAAGCATCAGTCTGTAAAATATGTAAACCATCACCTGGTGGCTGAAGTCTCGACAGATGCTGACACTCTTCCTTTAGCTTTTTAACTACTTCAGTCGCTTCTTGTGACCATCCTTGGTTGCTGTGTCTTCTAATTGGGGCTATTTTTTCTGACAAGTTTGGAATGTATTTGTGAAGATAATTCAACACTCCCAAAAATCTCTGAATTGTCTTTGTGTCCTTCAATTCATCAGGAAATTGTGTTAATTTGGTTAGCACACGGGGTTGCATCTGAATAGCACTGTTAGCAACATTAATCCCCCAAAAATCAATGCTATCCTGAAACAAGGACATCTTCCTTTCTGACAGAACTATCAAATGTTGTTTAACTTCTTTAAGAAAAATGTCTAAATGCTCTAGATGAGTATGTACATATGGACTATGAATTAATATATCATCTATGTATGTCACAATAAAATCATGTTTTGCAAAAATATAATCCATTCTTCTCTGGAAGAATGCAGGAGCATTTTTTAGACCAAACGGAACAACTTTCCATTGATAAATCCCGACTGGACAGATGAATGCAGTTTTGTGTTGGTCCTCTGGCTGAATCTGGATTTGATAATATCCTGACTTCATATCAAATTTACTGAATACCTTACTATGCTGAATCTTCTGCATAATTGTTTTTGGCCTCAGCAATGGATAATTAAAATTCTGAGTTATGGCATTAAGAGGTTTGTAATTTATAACCATCCTCGGCTTACCTCTTACAATCTCAGAATGATTTCTTAATAGAAATGCAGAACAAGTGTAATGAGATTCACTATGCTCAATAAGCTGCATTTTTAGTAGCTCTTGAATTTGATTCTTAATTTCTTTCTCATCAGTTGGTGTGCAGGGAATCATATTACCTTTTACTCCATTGTCATGTAAGGTGACAATCTCTTTCATCAGACTCTCTGTTTCCCAAAATTGATGTGGATTTTCCGAGAAACTCTTTAGAAGTCTTTGATGAATATCATGCTGTTCTGTAGACCAGTTGGGATCAATACAGGCCAAGTGTTTTGGTTTATTTTTTGCTCTGGCCTCATAAAATTGTAGGACTTCTTGCCAATCGTCTGAATCTTTTAATGGCCTCCTGGTTCCTACTCTTTTTTGACTATTCCCATGCCTAGCTTCTGAATTTGCCAAAAAAAATCTAGGTACAGAGATAGCTTTCTTTTTTAAATTAATAATCAGCTTATCCTGGCTGATTGTAACGGGTAGCACAGAGTTTAGAAACGGAATTCCCAACATTAAGCTTGCTGAGGGATCATAATGCTGAATTGCTGAAATTTTGATAATACTCCCCCCAACTTTTAAAGAAACATTGTCTACATAATGTGTGAGGCTCACAAATCCTCCAATGGTTTCTGAAATCAATATGTTTTTTTAATGGTTTCCACAGAGGTTTGAACAAAGATGGTCTTGCCAAGTTATTTGATCCTTCAGTATCAACAAATGCGTCTACTGAAATTCTTATGAGAAAGAGTTGCATAAAGGCTTTGGAATCTCCCCAATATTTAATGTTTTAGATCTATACCCATTTAATAAACCAAAAAATGCATTTGCTAGTGATAAAGTTCAATGGGAGAAGTAGCTACCTCCAACACCAACAAAGCATATTGAATCAATCATAGAAAAAAGGGGACAAGGAATAAACAATATTTTCAATGCTTGGTCAAATGGAAGAAACTAGTCGAGGGTGCAACTTGGATGACAACGACAAAAATTTCAAAATATGGTACAAGTATTGAAAAACTCTAGAAGAAAAGCATATGAATTTATCTTTTCGTCCTCGGTAGTATGATGCAAGAGCATCTTTTTAATTTAATTAATTGTAAAAAATTTCATAAATTTTAGAGAATTACAGATTTTCTAGCATATTGCTAAAAATGGATAGATTTCATTAAAATCTAGTAGTTAAGATAAGTTCTTAGAATTGACAAGATTTCTTTCAACTTCCTCGAAATATATAGGAAAGGAATTCTCTCTTGAGAATTTGAGACCTTTTCTCCTCTAAAATAATTACTCACGTAATTCATTTGGAAAGGAATATTTTGAGAGAATTTGATTTAATAAAATCTTATTTTTCTCTTATGTCTAATTTCTTCCTTTCAGCTCTACGTCAATAACTATCAGCAGGGAGGTGCACAGGGTGATGCTTGGGAAAAAAATTGGCAATAAGAACAACTAGACCCACAAACAGAGCACAATCAATATAGATACCAACAATCCACTTGAACACTTTGGTTCTAAACACAATACAATGTAGATCAACATACTATGTTTTTTACCTTCTCCTTAACATTCCCCAATAGAAAAATTTGTTGCATCCCTTTTGATGTCAGCCTTGACAGGGTCAATCTGTCCATGTCCATCCACCAATTTAGCTCATCAACATCTGTTGTGGAGTCTTCAATGTTTTGGAATGTCCCTCCCCATTGATCCAAACCAAATATAATTATCTCCAACTCCATCTCTCCCTTTCTAAATCCCAATACCCTAAATAGATAGACAAACAACATAAAATCACTTCAACCCTATGAAATCAATGTCCAACTCTACTTCCATTTGTATTCTAGATCTTTTGAGACTAAGTGGATGACTTTGCATTTTTATCGGGTTGTCTAACTATTCTATGTTTTAACTTTGTCTCTAGGAATGTGGCAGTTTTTGTTATTTAAATTCTATTTTTGAATGCATAAATAAAGCCAACATATTCATAAATTTTAAAACATTTGAATCATACTATGTTCACAAATAAAATTAAACTTATGATGCCAATAAATTTTTGAATGATAATCCCAACTACTCCATTAAATTAACTTGATCGTGCTATTCCTAGAATACAAAAGAAAGAAGCCGTACATAACCAATTTTGACCAACGTACCAATTTATCATCTCTCCAAGAAATCAGTAGCAAGAAGTCAACATCCATGAATCAAAACCATGAAAATATTAATGCACAGTCGGAATGGCCATTTAATGCATGGTTGAACCATGTGATATCAATTTTCATTGTGCACAATTAATGTGTGAATTGTGGAGTTAATTGTAAAAAGTGCAAAAATTTATGTTTTATTATATGTAAAAAATTAGTGGTCTCTTGTCATGATATATAAAAGGTGAATGTATGTTTTTTATAGAATTCATAAGTTATGTTTTTGTCTGATCATGACCAAAGCTTTGTGTGAAACTGAGTCACGTAGATCTCTATAAAATTTTGATCTTACTGTGGGTTAAAAAGAGCAACAACCTTCGTTTTCTTTTGTAAATGTAATTCCACTTATGAAAATTAAAATCCATATATATTTATATATATTGTTGTGTGTTTTTTTTGGAGATCTATTTTTTATATGTTTTTTACTATGTTTTATTATCCCTTTCCTTTTCTTCATGTGGTATCAAAGTTAAGGGTTATCGAAGCCAAGGATTATCAAAGTAGGCTTATCAGAATGAGTTTATCAAAGATAAGGAGCCAAGGTTAATTAGTGTTAGATAAGGATTCAATGTGAGCTATGGCATCTTCAAGCACAAGCTTGACAAATCCACAAATTCCTCAATTTAATGGGAAGAACTATGATTAATGGGAAATCACAATGAAGGAATTATTTTGTTCTCAGGATATATGGGATCCTGTAGAGAATGGGTTCCAAGAACCAGCTAATGTAGCAACATACAATGCATTGACACATGTAGAGACATATTTGTTGAGAGATAACAGGAAGGACTCTGAAGCCTTCTTCTACATATTTCAAGCGTTGCATGAGAGTATTTTTTAAAGGATTGCAGTAGCAAATTCAAATCAAGCATGGGAAATTCTCAAGATAGTATATCAAGGCATGGAAAAGGTGAAGACAAAAAAATTACAAATGTTAAGAAAGGATTTTGAAACAATATATATGGAGTCTAAGACAATAGATTCATTTTCTACACAAATTATTGGTCTTGTAACTCAAATCAGATCTCATGGTGAGACACTTGAGGAAAAGAGAATGGTTGAAAAGATTATAAGAATTTTACTAGCAAGGTTTGATTCTATTGTTGAAGGATCTCCCACAGTTCTTAGTGGATGAGCTCCATGCCTCACTAATTTCTCATGAACATAGGTTGAATAGGTCAACAAACTCTTCACTAGAACATGCTTTCAAGGCACAAGTCTCAGTTGGCTAAGGTAGAGGCAGAGGAAGATCAAATCCTAGAGGTAGATGAAGAAGTGCATATAGAGGTGGAAGTATCTCCTCAAGCTCAAGCAGAAGAGGTAGCACTGAAAATCAAAGCCAAAATCAAGCACGAGGTCAAAGGTATGAAAAGTCTAAAGTTCAATGTCATTACTACGAGAAGTATGGGCATTATTCAAATCAATGTAGAAATAAACAATATAATCTTTTAAACCAAATGAAAATTTTACAAAGGAAAATCAAAACCAAGATAGTATGTTCTTAGTTTACAATGTAGTGCAAAAGAAGCAAAACAAATGTATGGCTTTTAGACTCAGGTTGTAGAAATCACATGACAAAGAACATAGAAATGTTTTCTAATTTGGATGAGAGTGTAAAATCAGAAGTTACATTAGGGACTAATAACAAACTTTCAATCATGGTTAAAGGTAATGTCAATATTCTAACCAATAAGGGGAAGAAAAATTATATTTTAGACATATATTTTGTTTCGAGTTTAAAACACAATTTGAGAAGTATTGGACAACTAGGGCTATAAAGTTGTTTTAAAAAATGGAGAATGTACAACCCTAGATTAATTTCCAGGTAAACATCTCATTGAAAAAGTTCAAATGAAAGGTAATATAATATTTCCCCTAAGGATAAAAGTAGATTTGAAGGCAGAGCATGCTCAAGTGCAAGTCTTAATGAACCCACAAGAAGATGAAAGAAAAATTGCAATAACCACACAAGCAAACTTTCAAGCACAGATCAAAGATGAAACTTGGCTATGGATTATAATATTTTGACATTTCAACTTTGGAGGTATAAACTTACTACATTAGAAATACATGGTAAAGGTTTTTCCACTTATAGAAAAACTAGACAACTTACGTGAAGGATGCATCTTGGGAAAACAACATAAAGAACCATTTCGAGCAAGAAAGTCAATAAGGGAAAAGACACCCTTGAAAATTTTCCATCCAGATTTGTGTGGACCAATGTATACACCCGCAATTGGTGGAAGTTATTATTGGACCAATGCATACACCCTCAATTGGTGGAAGCTATTATTTATTGACATTCATAGATGATTACACAAGAAAAATATGGGTCAGAATTCTAAGACATAAAAATGAAATGTTTGAACGCTTTTATCAATTCAAGGCTCTTGTTGAAAAACAAAGTGGACACTACGTCAAAGTTTTGAGAACAAATAAAGGTGGTGAAAACACTTCAAATGAATTCCTATTTTTTTGCAAGGAGAATGGAATTCACAAACAATTAACACAAGGTACGCAACTCAACAAAATGGTGTTGTTGAAAGGAAAAATAGAACAATTATGGAAATGGAAAGGAGTATATTAAAATCAAAGCATTTTTCAAATCAATATTGGTCTGAAATCATATCACGTGCACTTTATATTCTAAATAGATGTCCAACCAAAAGTGTAAAGAACATGATTTTGAAAGAAGCATGGAGTGGAAGAAAACATAGTGTTACTCACATGAGAGTGTTTGGATGTGTGACATATGTGCATGTCCTAGAGGAGTTAAGAAAGAAATTAGACAACAAGGGGGAGAAATGCACATTTGTTGGTTATAATGATGAATCCAAGACATATAAGCTAGACAATCCAATAATAAAAAAGGGTCATAATTTGTAGAAATGTAAAATTCATACAAGAGGAAGCATGGTATGGAAGTTTGGAAAAAAATAAAAAATTAATGTAGCAACAAGTTTATCATGAAAAGATAAAGACAAATTAATAGCAATAGGTACTTCTTCAATGGTGACTCCTCCCACATCTATTCAGACTCAACAAATTATTCTTCAAGTGACACGTTCAACAAGCAATAGGATAGCCTCGCGTATTCAAGAAAATACTCCTCCAAGTGGACAATAAAGATCATGAACAACAATATTTTTTTATGCTAGGACAACAACTCCACATTCTACAAGTTCAACTTCAAGTGACACACCAAATCCAACTTTAGCAAGCTTGAGAAGAAAAAATTTAGCAGTTTGAGAGATATTTATGAGCAAAATGAAGGTGAAAGTAGTACCGATCTGAATTCTCTTTTGGTTTATTTTCTCATGTGGACGATCTAATTAATTTTGAAGATGCAATTAAGGAGGAAAAATGGGTAGTAGCAATGGATAAGGAAACAAGTGCAATAGAAAAGAATGACATATGGTAATTAGTGAAACTTCCACAAGGAAAATAAGTTACAGGTGTAAAGTGAATCTATAAGACCTGTTAGCACCTAAATCTGCCTTAGGCTGAAGGAAGGAAAAATTCAAGGTAACCACAAACCACGCTCAGTCTGGTAGCTAGCCCTACCAAAACAGGAGAGGGTTCTCTCCGAGTCACGCTCAGTGAATAGATAAACGAAACGGTCTGAGATGACTTACAGTGAAATATTGATCTTAGGCTAGTAAGTGAATATGGATACAAGAAGCAATTTTTTATGAATGACTTAGTTTCTGGCATGGTATGGGACCAATGGACAGCAATGAACAGAGAATTTAATACAAAGGCACAGATTACTTCATGAGGCAAGACAGGCGGAAAGTATAGCAATTTAGTTTGAAACAATGCGGAATGAAGAGATTGCTTAGGAGAGTGAAAAGGGCATAAGTACATGAATCCTTTTCAACAGAAGAAAGAACATTGAACATGAAATTTTCCCACATGAAGAGCAATAAAATTGAATTCTACCTTATCTAACTTAGAAAATTTCACTGGAAATGAATATGAAATGAACTATGAAACATAATGAAATACATATGAAACATAAGAGACACATTTGCTACACTCACAACCACATGAATCTCATGAAACAAAGCCACTGCCTTTCATTAATCATTTTTCAAAATATACAATGAAGAAACAAAGTTTCTTTCCCACAATCTCCCAGAAGTTACAAGCCAACCAACCCTTTGAAAATAGTTTGCATACAATACATAGAATGTGCCATGAAGAGATAGAACGCCCAAGGGTTGGGGAGTTACTCGAATCATTACAAAATGGAGGTGGAAAGCTAACCATTAGCTACAGGTGCAGCGTTACAAACATGAAAAATGGCTTGGGTCACTGTTTACCTTCCTTTGCCACTTGGATAGAAGCCAATCTGGAGTGAAAATACTTAAAATGCCACCTTAGCTGCCGAGAAAGTGAAGTGTAGATGAGTGGGCCCACTTGTGAAAAGTCGCGAATCGAAATTTCGCGAAACAGAGGTAAATTGGGCCTTTTTCCCTATATGCGTCGCGCCACTTTCTATATGTGCCGCACCACTTTGGAGCCTATTTTGAGGCACTTGCAGGAGTCAAAAATGTGCCCAAGTGTGCTTTTTGGAAATCCTGTCTTGTCTACTTTCCAACCCAAGTGGAATTTCTGAATTTGGTGCTCATTTGCCCCTCCAAATCTTCATTCTCCCAAGACTGCTTCCTGTGTGTCAAAATAGGGGCAGAGAGGCCATTTTT